>JACEGR010000330.1:0-296414 GCA_014170235.1 Listronotus bonariensis | reverse complement strand
CAACTATTGATCCTGGATCCTGGAAAAACTATATTTATGGATTATTCTGCAGTTTTTTGTTATTTTTAGGTTAAAGTCATTAGGTTTATTGATTTTGAACAAAAAATTGGTAAAAATATTATAAATAAAAAATCTCTATTTTTTAGCATTTTCAGCTAAAAATTTTATTAAAAATCACATTTTCTTTTATGTCTGTGTTATTATTTAAGCTATGCAATCTTGTCAAATAACAATTAAGATGGGCATTTTAATTGTCTATATTTTTTGTTTAATAAGATTTGTTGTAGTTTTTTATAGTTTTTGAGAAATTAAATATTTTAGAAAAAAGTAAAATCATAAATATCTCAAAACTAAAGGACACTATAAAAAGTTTATAATACAAAAAGATGCAGTTGTAAAAGCTCTATCGTAGAGGCTATATACCTTTTTTGTAAACATAATCATTACCCAGATATTAAGAAAAACTGAATTTTTGGGATTTTTCCAATGCTATTGCCTTGAAAATAATCAGAAAATAAAAAAACTATATTTATGGATTATTTTGCAGTTTTTTGTTATTTTTAGGTTGAAAGTCATTAGGTTTATTGATTTCTGAACAAAAAAATTGTTAAAAATATTATAAATAAAGCCAGGATCAATAGTTGCTTCCAAGGGCTAGACGCTTGTAAAAGCCTAAATACTAACGTACCGTGGGCCCCTTGTCTTAGGCTGGGTAAGAGGGAGTTTGTTGACGCGGGACTTAAAAACTCTTGAACATTTGGGGGGGAAGGAAGAAGTCCCCCTCCGCGGGCAGCAGGTTCCACAACCTAGAAACTCTAGGGATAAAAAGAACGAACAAAGTGGGAAGCTCGGGGGCCTGTCCAGTTGGACCGTATAGGGATGCATACGCGCGGAACCACGAGTTTCTCTAGTTGGGAACCGTAAGTGGAGGAACTATACTGGACAATTCTTCAGAGCAGAAGCCATGGAAGTACCTATAAAAGCGATAAGTCCCCCACAGCCCGACGATGGGCAAGAGAGGGAAGCCTTTCTGTAAGTGAAGGATCATTAATGAGACGAATAGCTCTTCTTTGAATAGAATCAAGAATGCTTAGGGTTGTGGGGGACGCCATGCCCCAGATATGAGAACAATATTCCAAGGGAGGTCGGATTTGGGACACATATAAAGTGTATAAATTAGAAGGGGAAAAATACTTCTTGGCTCGAAAGAGAAATCCAAGCTTTTTGAAGCTGCCGTGGCTATAGATACAATGTGTTTATGCCAGTTAAGGTTACTTTCAAATGTGACGCCCACAAGATTGAAGGTGTCTTTGCTCTGTAAAACTTGGCCGCTCATAAGTAGAGGATGAGTATTTGATGACTCTTTTCGCGACAAGGAACATGATTGTGTTTTGGATGCATTAAAATGGACGAGATTTTTAGCGCCCCAATCCAATATTAAATTAAGATCCTGCAAAAGAGATATCTGCATCGCTCTGCGTTTGTTTTCCAAGTCAGGTTTAGTGATGGGTTTAGGAACCTGAAAACTGGAGTGAAGGGTACTATCGTCGGCGAAACCATGAATGGAATTAGTTGTGGACGAGAGAAGGTCGTTGATGTGAAGAAGAAACAATGTTGGTGCCAGAACTGAGCCCTGAGGGACCTCGCAGCATTTACTTGGTGAAAGCTTACCGAAGAATGGCCGTCCACAATAACTGATATACGTCGATCAGACAGATCAGCAACTCAGAGAGCCAAGTACAGAGTTTGGTTGAAAGACCATAGGTAGGAAGCCGATTAAGAGCGCGCGGCATGCCAGACCTGGTCAAAAGCTTCGGATATGTTTCAAGAGGCTAAACGATCCGGGACTCACCTCTAGAAACTCAAAAGAGACTTATTCCAGCAGTGCAAAAACGAAGGAAGAAGATCTGCTGGGTATCTTTGTGGCGAAATCCATACTGCCTGTCATGCAAAAAATTCTTGTGTTTTTCTAAGTATGCTCAAGAATTTGCGAATTAGTCGAGTTTTTCCATCACTTTACGAAGAACTGAGGAGAATTGAAATTGGTCTATAGTTAGATGGAAGAGATTTAGATCCTTTCTTGGGAATAGGTTGAACACGTGCAGCTTTCCAGCTCTCCGGAAAGATACCTGTGTCGTAAGAAATTGAAAGAGCCGAGTTAAGATTGGTGCAAGTTCTGGAGCACATTTTTTAAACGACTGCTGGTATGCCATCCAGCCCAGACGATTTCTTGGTTAAGAGAAGAAAGGATACGCCTAATGTGTTTACTTAAAATAATATCGGACATTTTATGAGGAACTGGGTTAATAGCTGGAATTGGATGATTTACATATATTTATATGAAGTTTTTATCTTGTTTCGTTGTAGAATCGTTTGGTTAAAGTTTGTCGGTTGAGTTACTGGTACACCCTTGTATGTATGTAGGTAATTTGATTGAAATTGATGAAAACTTTGATGTCTATTGGTGCCCAAACGGTGAGGTTTATCGACTTTAATAAAAGTACCTTATTTTTAAGTTTTTGATTGTCTATGAAATGGCACCCCAGCTTTGCGATATCTGTCAAAATAAAAAGTTATGATGTAAATAAATTTTAAGTTTTAGGTAAAGTGCCTCTGGCGGTATTTAAAAAAAGTACTTTTGTCTTAAAATTTTAGAATCTGCAAAGCTCGATTTGTGTGCCAAATATCAACTGGATTGTTAAAAAATAAATGCAATATGGCGAAAAACCAAAATAAAAATTGAACTTTGATGGCTTGTAACTCGAAAACGAATGACATGTTGAAAAAAATATATATATATGAAGCTCTACCCTTATTTTGTCAACTAGAATCACTCCTCTTAAGTTTCCCGTGATCGATTTTTGAATCACCCTTCCAGGGCCGAGAGCCGTGCCGGGCCCCGGTACAAGTAAAATTACGGATCCCATAAAATCAAGAAAAGTTGAGGAGCAAAGAAAAAAGGTCCTCCTAGTAGTAATAAAAGTAGGATGTATGTGGCGGGCCTAAAACATAAAGTAAATAAAATTTAATTTAATTTTCTTTGACGTACTTAACCCAATAATACAGAACCACCTTTCTAAATTAGAATAAATGCTGGGATAATAAGGACGATCTTAAAATGAAAACACCCTGTACAGTGCACCCACTGTCCATGTAAAAGTAGACAAATTACAATTAAATGAATTATTTATTTAGTACTTATCAGATGAATGGTTTTTGCAGATATGTTTATGTCTAATGTTATGTCTCCGCAACACGGAAACATCTGTTATTAAAAACAGTCATAAATTGACAAAGTAGGTAGGTGGATGAACTTTACTTTAATTTTGACACCTGAACACTGCGATTATTATTATTATTTTTTTAATTTTTATTGACGTGTTTGTTTTTGGTGCATCATTCAAGTCGGATTAGTCCTCTATACAGGGTGTCCGGAAATTCCGTCCGTATATTTTAAGGGGTGATTCTACTCAAAAATATGAAAAAAGTTAATATGAACATATGTCCTAAAGTCTTAGTTTTTGAACTACAGGGTGGTGATTTTTTTAAAAATGGTGTTTTTTTATAATAACCTTTATACCAATTTAGATATTTTAAAAAATTTTGGGGACTCTTCTATGCACCAAAAACATTTTGGCATAAGAAAAAAAAAATTTACCAGTGTCGTTCATGAGGGGTTTAAGGTAAATATTTTTAAGAAAATAATGATACGCCACTGCTTTTTTAAAATAAAAATATTTTTGAAATACCCATTTAGTTTACTGCAAACTTGATCTCTTAGCTTTTTTCATGCTTGTACGGTTTTCGCGTTTTTCTCCGCATAGTCAAATCCCTACCTTAATTAAAGAATAAATAATCGAAGGTAATTTTTCACTGTAGAATTTGATATTTTTTTGTTTATTTTCATGAAAACCGTTACATCAATTCAAAAAAAGTCAAGAGATCAAATTTGTATTGAATCAAATGCACTATTAGATAGATGTTTTAAAGAGCTGTAAGAAAAACACCAACATTTTATATATCTATCTCTTTATAGCTTTGGAAATATGTGCCATCTAAATCTAAACAATAGTAGAAATAGTGTCTGTTCTGAACTGGCAGTTTTCAGACCAGATCAATTGTTTGAAACTAACCATTTTTCAAAGGCAAGTTTTTAAGAAAGCGTAAAGGATCGTAGGCCAAGAAACAATTGGAGTGCAATTCAATATTCAAAAAAAAAAGTTATTGATGAGAGGTTAGTTTTTTAAAAAAGCGTTTTTATTGGAACACACTGTATACATCCAAATATGTTTAGAGACATGCCTTCTTGAAAACATCACAACCCTTATTTAAGACTTTTGTCATATCTTGTTAACAAAACAGAAATATTTCTTCCTTGGACCCTTGGGCTACACCAAAATGTTTGTCTGTCAAGGGGTTGGAAATGTGAAACAGTCTGCCTTTTAATAGATATCCTAAGTAAAATATATAAAATTAAGCTTTCACAAAATGCCGAAAGTTAGGTTTCAATTCATTGACCTTTGGTACCTTGTACCTGCCAAAGCCACTATGAGTCAACTTCATAGTCTACCACTGCTTCCACCTACGTTGGACACGCACTGACAAACTTTAAGCTTTTACAAAATAACGGTCTGCCGCTCACAGGCTCTTACTCTATAAAATGAATGTTAAGTGTCCTATCTGATGTTTTTTATTTTATTTTAACTTTTCAATAACATTTACCAATATTATTCACGTGAAAATAACTATACAGGGTGTCTCTAAAGGTCTGTACCAAGAGCTACCGAAAATTCCTTGAGCCAAAATATAACTATCTAACGCAATTTACCTTAGTCCAAAAGTTAACCGTTTGGGAGATACAAGGTGTCAAAGATTTAATTTTGTTTTGGTTATTTTTAAATATATTCTTCAAGATTAAACATGTTTTGACCAAATTTGGTATTGGGAGGTTTTTTAGGGTGTTTAAGCTGTCTATACTTTTCCCATAAAATGTAAAGGGAGCCACCTGCAATTCCTTGTTCTTTTTAAAATATCACAAATTTTTGGTGCCTTGGTGACTTGGTGATGACTTTAATCTTTAAAAAAATCTACTCTAATTTTTTGTCCAAAAAATGGTATACTTGGTAAATATCGATACAATCAACCGTTTATGAGATATTTCAAATTAATGTTTTATACCTCCAAAATAAATCCTCACGCTTTATCTGGGCTGGTTTGCAAGATACAGGGTGTTCCATGTATTTTTTTAATTGGACACCCTGTATCTCGCAAACCAGCAACCTTTCGACTAATTTAAATTGTGTTTTGGCTCAAGGAATTTGTGGGAGCAATTTTTATGAAGCTTTGAGAAAATCCGGGTGGCCCAGATAAAGCGTGAGGGATTTATTTTGTGTGGTATAAAACGTTTAATCTAAAATATCTCATAAACGGTTGCTCATATCGATATTTATTAAGTATACATTTTTTAGACAAAAACTATTTTTTTTTAATAAAGTCATATTATACCGAGGCACCAAAAAGTTATGGTGTTTTAAAAAAGCAAAGGACTGCAGGTGGCTTTCCTACATTTTATGGGAAAAATATGGGCAGCTTTCAATTACCAATTCTAAAAACCTTTCAATCTTAAATTGGTCAAAAAATGTGTTAAAGAAGTATTTAAAAATAACCAAAATAAAATTAAAATTTTGACACTCTGTATCTCCCAGACGGTTAACTTTTGGACAAAGGTAAATTGCGTTAGATCACTGTATTTTGACACAAGGTATTTGTGGTAGCAATTTGTACAGACTTTTTAGAGACACCCTGTATACATTTAAATTTTAAAAGTAAGTTAATTCAAAATGTTTAAAATCCAGGATTATTGGCACTTGCGAAAAATAGGAAACCTTGTTTAGTAAGGTGGCATTGTTATAACTCTTCCCTAAAATAAAATGTCCACTATACTTACAAAAACAAAACAAAAACGAATTATATGACTCGAGACACTTATACCGGCGCACTTAACGAGGTCTCAACCAAATCACTATTAAAAACATATGCACCATACAAGACAGATTTTGACCTATTTAATTTCTTACAGCAATTTATTCTAATTGAGTGAAAAAATTGACTGAAGGATAATTTTAGATAATTGACAGGCTCGTTTATGGTTAAGCATTTTTAGGTTTGTGGTCCGTTAAGAGCAATGGAACTGTTAATTTTTTACCAGTTGCAATAACACATCTATCAAAAAAAAAGTACGTCTATTTTTTCCATTTTAGGATTATAAATTTTGTAATTAGACACTTTTAAAAATAGAGTCCTTAGAAAAGAAATTCAATGGGAAAGAAGGTAGTGACGCTTTATTTATTCAGCGACGGTTCGGTCATGCTTTTGTACCTTTTTCAAGCTTCTAAATGGGGTAGGTTTGGGAAGCTTAGCCCACCTAAGCAAATTTGAATATTGTGAATTGTCAGTAGGGGAAAGTGGGGAAAATCTACATGCGCGAGTTTCCAGAAGACTTTTACAAAAAAGCAAAATGTATAAATGTACCCCATTAGTGGGGTACATTCATACAACCGAAGGGGCACATTTCACATCACTAATAATTCGTTATGATTATTGTTTGTTATGGTTTTATACTATACTTTATAAAAAAAAACACAAATACATTTTTCTACATACAAAACAAAGAGTAAAATACAAAATTAAAAAACAGTTTTTACCCAAATCTGTTAATGCCTATTTTAACATCGCAATAATTTCGTGATATGAACATAAGTACCGATTAGTGAACAGAGTGATATTAAAAGTCTTTACGTTAGATATATGGTTATCTACCAAAGCCGTATAGTTATATTTATTAAAACTAACAATCTCAAAATGTAAAAAATATTGCTTATACATTATTAATTATATGAAATAAAAAAACTCTGGTTAACACAAAGATACCTTAACTTACAAAACCTAAAATTAATATTCCCATGTTATTAACAGATTATGACCCAAGATCTGTGGTAATAGCATCGCTATGTCTGATAAATTAACTGATCCTTGACATCCAAAGACACCCCCTTTTTTCCATAAAAATGAAACCATTACTTCAGTTAAACTACTTTATATAATATTTATAACTATAATCGTCTGTGTAACAAAAAATAATAGTTAAAAAAATATTCATAAAAGGCCAGGAGTACATTTATACAGTATGAATGTGCCCCATATACTTGTGTATGAATTTGCCCCATCTCATGCTAATTGATAAAAAAATATGAAATGAACATTTACACATTAAATTAGTGCCTTTGTATTATTATATTTAGGATTAAATAGCAATAATTAATCCAAAAAATAGTAACTGGCCATAAAATATGTCCAAAGTTACGTTATGAAATTACTTACGTGAGGCAAAAACACGTTCCGTGTTGTGCACTCGATCTTACCGCACCGAAAATTCTGAAACGTCACTAGTCTGTAAACATACATAAGAAGTATGCACACCCACTTACGTTACTATTTTACTTCGTGTCTAACTTCAGAAAAACTCAATGTATGTAGGTGCCCCTTGTATGAATCCACCCTACTTTCCCCTAACATATAAAGTCATTTTTTGTGTTATTACGGTTCAAAAATTTTAAAAACATTTGAATACCTATCCCTACCTAACTCTCAGATTTATATCGTCATTTCAAACGCAATTCAAAGAATATGTTAGCGCGAAAAAATTACTTAAATTTGGAAAATATAATATTTTACACACATTATTTTTTAGTAATGCATAATAAAATACAATCAATCACCTACATTTTGATATATTAATGATGTAAATTAATACCTATGTATCGTAGTAAGGTTCGAATTTCCACAGAAGAAAAATACTTTATCCCCGCATTTAAATGGTAATTTTTGTACGACCGGGCGTAAAATACAATTTTACGCCCCCATTTGAGGGCGTAAAATTGCACTTTTACTCTAGGGCAAAAAGTTTCAAAACGCCCGCATTTATAAATGAGGGCGTAAAATAGCACTTTATGACCTAGGGCAAAAAAGTATTAAGAACGCCCGCATTTATAAATTTATGAAACAATGATAAAATTAAATAATGCCCCATTTTATTTAATTAAACATATGTTAAAAGTATACTGAATACAATTTGAAACATTAAAGGCTGTGAAATTTTCTCCTAACTAGAGAAATTGCTTGTATGTTAATTTCAGTCGTACAAAAAATATTGTTTGCACCTCTGGCGTAAAAAACTTTTACGCCAACAGCTGATTGTTGCCCTCGCGGAGCTCGTTGCAACAACTTTCAGCCGCGGGAGTAAAAGTGCTATTTTACGCCCTTGGTACAAAAAATATCTATTATGTAACAAGTGCGCAAGGTGATACTTTTTTTACGAATGGGAAGTTTGACAGCACGAGCCGTTAGGCGAGTGCGGCAATCCCATGAGTAAAAAAGACACTTAATGCATGTGTTACATACTATATTTTTTCTACGACCGTAAATTTTCCAAATTACCACATGTTTTATTTATTTAAACTTATTAATTTTAATTTTTGGGAGCAGCACAGCCATTATATTGCAACAAAAACTCATGTCCTTCTTATTTTTAAGAGACAATTATCTTCTTTATACCTATGCACCTATGATTTAATTTTGGAAAATTGTAAGTACTTACTTTTCGTAGAAATAATACTAAAACAGTATAAATTCCTTTTCAAATTCTTAGTCATCCAAATTCATTATTACTATTAATTTTAAATAATTTCTATTAAATTTATTTGTAAACTGTCAAATATTAAAACTAGTGACATATGAACTAAAAAGAAATATTGACGAAATCAAAGGTAACTTGACCGGTTCAGTTGATGCCGCGTTTACTGTTTCATTGCATAAATTGATATTTAAGTTTATTGTAGTAGGAATTGGAACAAAACACTAATTCAAAGTATAAAAAAAAGCTTCGAACTGTTAAAAAAGTTACTTTTTTAACACTTTATCTTCATGTTAACGATTGGAAAAACAGCATTTTTTAACGGTCGTCGAAAAAGTTTTTTGCAACTGAATTAAAAGCGGTTTTTTGCGGAGCGTAAATCAGCAATGATAATATTTTAACTTAATTGTTTGTTTAAAATGATATACCTACATCGGACCGATAACAGGTTGCGTTGGGCGCTGGGCGGGGCTTCCCGGACATCGCCCCGTCATTTGCAAAGCATGTTTTTGTTGTTAGTACTTTTTGAACGGTAACAGTTAGGGAAGGATGGGCAAGTTTACATACTGAAAAGTTAGGTAGATATATATAAAAAAATAAAATGAAATGGTAAAATACTTTGCGTAAAGCTAACTATATATCTTTACTTTGTGTTTATTACAAAGAGATCAGTAAACATTTTTTACATAATAATAAAACAAAAATCTTAGTTCTTAAAGCAATTCATTTGGCCCTACCCAGAAGGGCAAAACAATAATACGAAACATTTTTCATAAATTTCATACAAACCAAGAAAGTACTAGTTATCACTACATAATACGCATGTGAATTTTTGGTTTTCATTAAGTGTTTTGTGCATTCAGCATGTGTCTACTTTTCTTTTTTTTACAGAAAATTCCTGTATCCATGGATGGTACACTCCTTTGTATTTCTTTTGAGGTTGTGTCTACCTGGCTACCTCTCGGAGAGTCGACTCCAGATTCGTCGTAATAAAATGGACTTCATGACAAAATAAAAACCAAATACAAATAATAAATATAAACAATCCAAAATTAAAAAAATAAAATAAAAAAAATGTAGGGGAAAGGTGGGCAAGTTGACATGACCGGGCAGCGAATTAACAAAACCTATACCAGTTCAGTCAGGACTGTGACTGAACTCGAGTAGCATTTGTTTGTAAAAAAAGAGTTACAAAGTCTACCCCATTTCGGTTCAAAAATTGACCATATTAGTATAACATTTGTAACTATATTTTTACGGCATTTTCTTTTACAAAGGCTAACCTGTTTTAGTCTTTGCGTCGCAACCATTTTTAGGGTAAATCGGGAAGTAATGTCGTTCACAGTTTTTATTGCTTTGCACCGTGAGTTTTAGTGTTACTTTATTGTATTGTTTTTATGTATTTCTTTTTTTACTGTTTAAAAAAGTAATAAGTAATATTGTGAAAAGTGACTTACACTATCTTTAACTTAAGGAGAAGAATTAAAATATATTTACAAGTTAATGTCAGTGCAAATTAACTAAAGGAAAAACTAATCAGAAAAAAATTGAAAATTTTATAAAAAAATACTTTTCTCGCAGTACTGACACTAATTGGATACAAAGAAAAGTATTTATTAAATGTGTTTGTTATAAATTTCGCAAACTATATGTGTGTCAGGTAAGCAAAAAAAAAGTCCACTTAAAAAACAAGGATCCACTAGAAACCATGACTATTTAGCCAGTATAGATATTAAACTCGTTAAAATTTTTGAAGTTACTTAAGGACGATCCAACCTAATAAAACAAGATTTAAATGTAATAGGAAATAGTTAATATAAATTATAAACATTTTCATCGAATTCAGGTAGCCCGAGCATTTAGTTTATTACAAAACCATGAAGATACGAAAAATACTTTTCTACTATCGTGTGGAAAGCAGAACTTTTCCGCACGCAATTTAGTTTGGAAAGAGTCTTTTTACTAAAAATAGTTGCGAAGACTGAAACAGGTTAGCCTTTGTAAAAGAAAATGCCGTAAAAATATAGTTACAAATGCTATATCAATATGGTCAATTTTTGAACCGAAATGGGGTAGACTTTGTTACTTTTTTGCAAACAAAGGCTACTCGAGTTCAGTCACAGTCCTGACTGAACTGGTATAGGTTTTGTAAATTCGCTGCTCGGTCATGTCAACTTACCCACCTTTCCCCTACAAATTTTCTTTTATTTTTATTTAAAAATTTTAAATTGTTTATATTAAATCTACTCGAGGTCAGTCACAGTCCTGACTGAACTGGTATAGGTTTTGTAAATTCGCTGCTCGGTCATGTTAACTTGCCCACCTTTCCCCTACAAATTTTCTTTTATTTTTATTTAAAAATTTTAAATTGTTTATATTAAATCTACTCGAGGTCAGTCACAGTCCTGACTGAACTGGTATAGGTTTTGTAAATTCGCTGCTCGGTCATGTCAACTTACCCACCTTTCCCCTACAAATTTTCTTTTATTTTTATTTAAAAATTTTAAATTGTTTATATTAAATCTACTCGAGGTCAGTCACAGTCCTGACTGAACTGGTATAGGTTTTGTAAATTCGCTGCTCGGTCATGTCAACTTGCCCACCTTTCCCCTACAAATTTTCTTTTATTTTTATTTAAAAATTTTAGATTGTTTATATTAAATCTACTCGAGGTCAGTCACAGTCCTGACTGAACTGGTATAGGTTTTGTAAATTCGCTGCTCGGTCATGTCAACTTACCCACCTTTCCCCTACAAATTTTCTTATATTTTTATTAAAAAATTTTAGATTGTTTATATTAAATCTACTCGAGGTCAGTCACAGTCCTGACTGAACTGGTATAGGTTTTGTAAATTCGCTGCTCGGTCATGTCAACTTGCCCACCTTTCCCCTACAAATTTTCTTTTATTTTTATTTAAAAATTTTAAATTGTTTATATTAAATCTACTCGAGGTCAGTCACAGTCCTGACTGAACTGGTATAGGTTTTGTAAATTCGCTGCTCGGTCATGTTAACTTGCCCACCTTTCCCCTACAAATTTTCTTTTATTTTTATTTAAAAATTTTAGATTGTTTATATTTAATCTACTCGAGTTCAGTCACAGTCCTGACTGAACTTGTATAGGTTTTGTAAATTCGCTGCTCGGTCATGTCAACTTGCCCACCTTTCCCCTACAAATTTTCTTTTATTTTTATTTAAAAATTTTAGATTGTTTATATTTAATCTACTCGAGGTCAGTCACAGTCCTGACTGAACTGGTATAGGTTTTGTAAATTCGCTGCTCGGTCATGTCAACTTGCCCACCTTTCCCCTACAAATTTTCTTTTATTTTTATTTAAAAATTTTAGATTGTTTATATTTAATCTACTCGAGTTCAGTCACAGTCCTGACTGAACTGGTATAGGTTTTGTAAATTCGCTGCTCGGTCATGTCAACTTACCCACCTTTCCCCTACAAATTTTCTTTTATTTTTATTTAAAAATTTTAAATTGTTTATATTAAATCTACTCGAGGTCAGTCACAGTCCTGACTGAACTGGTATAGGTTTTGTAAATTCGCTGCTCGGTCATGTCAACTTGCCCACCTTTCCCCTACAAATTTTCTTTTATTTTTATTTAAAAATTTTAAATTGTTTATATTAAATCTACTCGAGGTCAGTCACAGTCCTGACTGAACTGGTATAGGTTTTGTAAATTCGCTGCTCGGTCATGTCAACTTACCCACCTTTCCCCTACAAATTTTCTTATATTTTTATTTAAAAATTTTAGATTGTTTATATTAAATCTACTCGAGGTCAGTCACAGTCCTGACTGAACTGGTATAGGTTTTGTAAATTCGCTGCTCGGTCATGTCAACTTGCCCACCTTTCCCCTACAAATTTTCTTTTATTTTTATTTAAAAATTTTTAAATTGTTTATATTAAATCTACTCGAGGTCAGTCACAGTCCTGACTGAACTGGTATAGGTTTTGTAAATTCGCTGCTCGGTCATGTTAACTTGCCCACCTTTCCCCTACAAATTTTCTTTTATTTTTATTTAAAAATTTTAGATTGTTTATATTTAATCTACTCGAGTTCAGTCACAGTCCTGACTGAACTTGTATAGGTTTTGTAAATTCGCTGCTCGGTCATGTCAACTTGCCCACCTTTCCCCTACAAATTTTCTTTTATTTTTATTTAAAAATTTTAGATTGTTTATATTTAATCTACTCGAGGTCAGTCACAGTCCTGACTGAACTGGTATAGGTTTTGTAAATTCGCTGCTCGGTCATGTCAACTTGCCCACCTTTCCCCTACAAATTTTCTTTTTATTTTTATTTAAAAATTTTAGATTGTTTATATTTAATCTACTCGAGGTTCAGTCACAGTCCTGACTGAACTGGTATAGGATTTTGTAAATTCGCTGCTCGGTCATGTCAACTTACCCACCTTTCCCCTACAAATTTTCTTATATTTTTATTTAAAAATTTTAGATTGTTTATATTAAATCTACTCGAGGTCAGTCACAGTCCTGACTGAACTGGTATAGGTTTTGTAAATTCGCTGCTCGGTCATGTCAACTTGCCCACCTTTCCTCTTAAAACTTTCTTTTATTTTTATTTAAAAATTTTAGATTGTTTATCGTTAATATTTGTATCTGGTTTTTAATTTTGTTATGAATTCCATTGTATTACGACGAATCTGGATTACGACAAATCTGGTGGACGTCATATTCTAAACTCGACGAATACAGAACACACATACAGATTTATTTTTTGCGTCAGAGCCTTTGGTTACCTAGCTACGCTACTGGTTTAAATATTAAAATTAAATCAATATATTGGCAAAGCTAAATCTTTTTTACTCTGTGTTCCAATGATCTTAATGAGCAAAGTCAAGATTTCCATAACTTCTAATTTAAGTGAAGGACTTTTTGCTAAAATTGAAATAATTATACTCTTACGACGTAATTGTAGTATGCATATAAAAGTGCAATTTTCTTTATAGAGTTAAATTAAAACAAAGTTAACAACAAGGGAAATAAAGCCATTTATAAACAAAATACCAACCATGAGTCATTGTTACCAGTACAGTGAGTATAATAAAAGTAAATTTCAAATTCAAATTCAAATTATTATCATTATCATTAAATATAATAAAACTAAGTCGATAAAATGTGCGTGCTGATAAAACTTAAAAAGGAGTCTCGATACGATAAAGGGACTTATATAGTGTAATAGCCCTTTATCCCCCTTCGAACAAAAAAGTTTCCGTTTTAACCTAAAGGGCGTATTTTTAAAGATATAAGGACTCTTCCAACCCTTCAACTTGGAAATTAAGTGTAGTGACGCCATCTGTTGTCGAGTATTTGAACTTCGTAAGTTGTGAAAAGAAATTATTCTTAAACTTTCCCGAATATCCTAGAGCCTAGCTCTCTAAATATATAAGAGCCCGCCGAGTCCGGTGTCGTCCGCCAGAGATATTTCGATTGTTGATTGTTTAATTGAAAGGTGAAAGGGTTAATTTTCTGAAATACTTAACCGATGATGAAAATTCTTTCACAATTAGAAAGCTACATTATGCAGGAATACTATGAGCTATATTTTTATTATGATTGAAAAAAGTTCAGAGAAAAATATAATTAACGCCCAACAAAGTGGGCACGGTCGGCTAGTAAATAATAAAACTAAGTTGATAAAATGTGCGTGCCGATAAAACTTGAAAAGAAGTCCCGATGCGATAAAGGGTTTTATATAGTGTGATAGCCCTTTATCCCCCTCGAACATGAAAGTTCCCGTTTTACCCTAAAGGGCGTATTTTTTAAGATATAAGGACTCTTCCAACCCTTCAACTTGGAAATTAAGTGTAGTGGCGCCATCTGTTGTCCAGTATTTGAACTTTATTCAGAACAACGGTTATTTGCGTCTCATATCAACTCCCGAGCGAAGCCAGGAATCATAGCTAGTATTTAATAAAACTAAGTTGATAAAATGTGCGTGCCGATAAAACTTGAAAAGGAGTCCCGATACGATAAAGGGACTTATATAGTGTGATACCCCTTATCCCCCTCGAAGAAGAAAGTTCCCGTTTTACCCTAAAGGGCGTATTTTTAAAGATATAAGGACTCTTCCAACCCTTTAACTGGGAAATTAAGTGTAGTGGCGCCATCTGTTGTCGAGTATTTGAACTTCATTCAGAACAACGGTTATTTGGGTCTCATATCAACTCCCGAGCGAAGCCGGGAATCATAGCTAGTATTACATAAAAGTCAATAACAATATTGGATATGGTCGTCATTTAACAAACAAAAAATAGAAAACAATTAAATCTACAGATATCACAGATTAAAAAAACAATGAACACATTTGTGCAGAGATACTATGTTAAAATATATATAGTATATATATATATATATATATATATATATATATATATATATATATATATATATATATATATATATATATATATATATATATATATATATATATATCTTCTTTTGTTTTCAACAATAAAGTTATTTTTATTTCTTGTAGCATACATGTGATTATGTTTTTCAAATCATTGTGGACTACTCTTGATAAATAAAAGTAATTGATACATATAGAGAGAGGGGACTGAAAGAATTCCATTTTTAATGAAAGTTGCTTTACAGCTTTTTCGAACATCAATTTTACTACTTTTTTGGTTAATAAAAATTCTTTGGATATTAGTTGATGAACCCCATAAGACAATGTTGTAGCTTAGATGACAATATACCAAGCTATAATACATATTAAGCAGATAATTTACAAATAAAATCGACTTTAGTGGAAAATTACAAAGTATGCCCCATTCACTTTTTTACTAATATAATATATATGGCCATACCACCGCAAATCATCAATTACCAAAAGTCCCAAAAATTTGACTTCATTGCTTACTGGAAGGTAATATCCATTTTTTAGGCTAATTCCCTGAATATTAGGTTTTTTTTTTTATTATAAAATACCAGACACTTTGTTTCATTTTCATTAAGAATAAGGTTATTAAAATTACACCAAGACCTAAATTCTGCCAGAGTTTTCTCAACATTCATGCTAAGTTCCTTAGGATTCGATGCAGACACCACCACTGAAGTATCATCTGCATATTGTGTTATTTTAGCAGCTGTAAGATTATTGGATAAATCGTTAACATAAATAATAAACAATAGTGGCCCCAACACGGAACCCTGTGGAACCCCAATATCAATACAGTGTAATTTGATAAATTATTTAAAATTTTTACGAGATATTTTCCTATTGGTTAAGTAAGACTGACAACCACTCATATATAGAGCCCCTAAAACCCAGAGAATGTAATTTATACTTTAAAACATCATAATTAAGACAATCAAATGCCCTGGATAGATCAAAAAAGAGTCCGGCCACACACTCTCCCCTCATCTAGCTTACGATAAACTTCATCCAGGAAGTCAGCGGTCGGACCCTCTGTCGATCCTCCTGGAAAAAAAGGCATATTATGTCTTTTGTTAATAGAACCTTGTTAGAAAGATATTCAAGCATGCGGTCAAACATAATTCTTTCAAATCTATCCTTCTATATTTTGGATTGAACAAGATATCGAGATCGGGTAAAATGTAGGTAAAAGGGTTTCAACTTAAAGTACTTTTTGGCATAATAATAATTTCGGTCACATGGCCTTACCTAGTGCCAGGCTTGCTTTTAAATAGAAGGGGGTGGTCATGCAAGCACTCGTTTAAAAGGCCTTTTTAAGTTTCCACTGAACACCACATTATTTTTAAAAATCGACACAGCTATATTCCAGACTTATAAACCGTTTGGAATTTGGTTTAAATTACCGTGCAAACAGTGTAGTTTTACTGTTAAATATGGGTCCAAATTTAATTCATTCTGAAAGCGATGTCGCCAAGTACACAAAAAATGGCTAAAGTAAAAGAAACCCTCTTGTAAACAATGATTTATTGCAGCAAAAATATTTAACCCGACGAGTTTCTAGTGTACCACGCCACGTGCCACCGGTTTTATAGTAGGCAGAGGCGAAATAAGAGAATGTTTTGGAAATAGGTAATATGCGTTTCTAGCAATGTATTTTTTATTATTTTATCCAAAAATATGTAATCAGGCTCTGTCCAAGGCTGTGCGCATTCAGAAAAGGTTTGTTTATTTTATCATTTTTTGTGTACTATGGCGGCATTAAGCTTTTAGAATGAATTCAATATGGGCCCATCTATATTGGCTTGTAAGTTTGGAACCGCTAACTCGGTTTTCAAAAACAAAGTGGCATTGGGAGAGAATTAAAGGGCCTTTAAAATGAGCTTTTACATAAATCAGCCAGTTTCCATTTGCTTTGATTGTTTAGGAATACCGTTATTTTTATTTAATTTAAGAAAGAAGAGCTTTATAAGGAGATAAAGTGTGGCCCACGGGAGAAACCTACATTGGTAGGTGAAGGAATTTGGAAAAGAAAATTTTCACATTGCTCAGAGATACTTAAATCCTCATGTGGTATACCGGGTGACAACGAAATTGCTATTCAGAAATTTATTTTCTTCAGTGCAGCTATATAGTTTTCAAATTTAGGGACGTTATATTGTATCATCGGATGCCAATTTTGGATATAATAGCAACTGTGTATTACTTCCGGTTTAACCGGAACTGATATAACCTTTGATTTTTTAAATGGAACACCCTGTATATTTTTTTAGAATTTTACAGGTCATTTCTGATATAAAACCTTAGATATATTCATAACCTAACTCTTTTGGTTTTGGAGAAAATGGCGTTTGAAAATGTCCAAACGACAGCACATTATGCAGTTATATGGAGAAACAAATGAACATCTCAAAAATTTAAACTGCTTAAAATAGTTCTTTTAAAAGACTTTACCCTTAGAGAACATTATAATACTGCTTCCTGTTTAACTGGAAGTGCTGTACAATTTAAACTAAATATAATAATCCTGATAATTTTAATGAAACACCCTGTATATTTCCTAAGATTTATATCCTTTAAGCTATTCCTGATATAAAACCTATATTATACCCATACCCTATTCTTTTTAGTTTTCGAAAACGTTGCTCCCTCCTATACTAATAGGATAGTTAGAGAAAAAGGAATTAAATAGAATATATGAATCAGCCAGAAAAAATAAGTGGCACATTCGCCATCCGGTCAAGAATAAAAGTGACTCCAATAAAGATAATCAATTATGCATGTAACTTGTATATTGTATATGTTTAGAACATCTTTTAATAATAAGCAATATTAAATAACGACATTATATTTTTTTTGTTTTATATGCCAGGAATGTCAGTTAACTAGACAAGCAATTCGATTTTGATGATTTTACGACTTCCGTCTTGTCAGTTCAAAATAGGTTTAGTCTATTATTCGCCAGCAAAATCAAATAGACAACAAACAAAGCAAGAAAAAGAATGGCAATTAAGATAACTGAGTCGCTTTATGGCCATCGAAAATAGCTGGAGTTATTTTAAAAAATCGGAAAAATGGTGATTTACGGGATTCGCTTTGGGATCTAGAGCTTTTATTTTTAGGAAGCTTTGACAGTGTCGGACTGGGAAGGATTTGGCCCACCGGGCAGAAGTTTCTTCATCTACAGAGTGTATATTTAATTGAAGGCTAAAAATACAGATTTGATTCCCCATTTTAGAAAGAAAAGTTTATACATGAATATGTCCTAAACCTCTTAATTTTGGAGCTACAGGGTGTTAATAGGAGGTCGATAAGGCCCAATTTTCTCCATTAGCCTCTTAGTGATTTATATTTTATTTTATTTTATAGTTCGCCATGACAAATACAAAAATAATATTTAAGTAAAAATCTGCTTTTAATGGAGTTGATAAAATAAAAAAATGTAGGTCATATGAACGTACATTAATACAAACCCATTTTTATTCTCTCATCTTAGTACCAAAAGTAATGGAATAAGTACACCTAATGGAAGTTTTAATTGAATTAAGTATTTTTGAATATGTTTTGAACATTTTGAATAATTAAAATAGTTAATATGCAAAAAATATTAAGTATCAGATCAATCAGATATTATTTATTTAAATATTTATAATTATTTTGCAAACTGTAAATCTCTAGATGGTATAATAACGTAGTTATAATGAATTTTAGTTAACATGTTTTTGACCCACCCTGTATGACAATTCTATATTTTTTATAAATCATAGATACCTGTGCACAATTCCTATAAACACTTTTTTTCAATTCAATTGCAATAGTAGCGTCAATATCGAATTTTAAATGTAAACTATTTTTAAACACTCCTTATATGTTTTTGAATATTTTTTACATATTATTCTTCCTCTTGAATCACTCTATCTATTTAAAAAAACCGCATCTAAATCCGTTGAGAATAGTGACGTCCATATCGAATATAAATATTTTTAAACACTGTATGTGTTTTTTGATATTATTATACATTTAAACCTACTTTTAAATTACTCTATCTATTTAAAAACCCGCATCAAAATTCGTTGAGAAGTTTTAAAGATCTAAGCATACATACATATTACATGACACCTGTGCACAATTCCTATAAAGCGACTTTATTTTCAATTCAATTGCAATAGTAGCGTCAATATCGAATTTTAAGTATTTCTTTTAAACACTAGCGTATATGTTTTTGAACATTTTTTACATATTATTCTGTCTCTTGAATCACTCTATCTATTTAAAAACAACCGCATCAAAATCCGTTGAAATAGTGACGTCCATATCGAATTTTAAATATAAACTATTTTTTTAAACACTGTATACATTTTTAGATTTGGATTTGACAAGTGAAGTTTAATCATTGCTTGAATGTCAATTTGAAATTTCCAAATTTTTTGTAAACGTACACTAATAAAAGTAGTATTTATAGAAGTCAAAATAAATATGGTTTACAAAAACGCTTCTAAGTGAAATGTCTTTCAAACTATTAAAAAACGTTAAAAACATATGAAAATGGAGAAACACCCTCTTTTTAAGTTCAATATCTGACACTTACTGTATAATTTAATACGTAAATCTTATATAAGAAAAAATATACATCCTGAACTAAACAAAAACTCATGACAATATTTTAAAATTGAATATTGATTTTTCGAATGTGTGATGGGCGGAAAATCTTTGATTATCGACCCACCCCCTTTAGGAAAAAATCGTTTTCATGTTATAACTTTAAAACTCTTTAAGATATTTTCATTTGGCACGCACCTACTAAGCACCAGTAGAATTTTTTTATTGTAGAAGATTTTTAAATATTTCTACCAGTGGCATCCATATGGGATAAATACTAAATATTTGTCAAAAAAAATCTTACGCCATTGCTTTTTCCAAAAAAAAAACATTTTATGAATCCTTATTTACTTAACAACCTTAAAAATGTTGCACCAGACTATTAGTTTAAAATAATTTCGCTATAGCAAAAATGCATCAAAAACGGTTTTTATTTTTACACGAAAACGATGCATTAAACAAAGAAAAGCTGAAGAGCTTAAACTTATGAAAATGAATTTTAAAAATAATTTTTATTAAAAAAAGCAATGGCGTACCACATTTTTTTTTTTTTTGAAAATCCCCAGAATACATCTTATTCAGCACCCATGCATAGCCTTGACTAATTAAAAGAAAAATAAATCCTAAAATTTTTAAGTTACCCTGTACAATGCCAATTTTATTTTTTGCTACATGACAGTACTAATATATCACTATTTTTTTTATAAATAAAACAGTGGCAAAATTTTAAATTTTTGAAATTCTGTTAATTTAGCATTTTTTGACACATTTGTGTATAATTTAAAAAGACAAAGTGTGTCAAAAATGCTATGGTTATTTTTTTAAATAAGTTGAATAAGGCCTTAACTATAATTATTTGGGCAACCCTAAGGCGATATCTGTTTAAATACTGTTTTTAATATAAAACATTTTTTTAGCTGGTAAACAGACGTACCGTAAAATATATCACTGAAAAGTGATGTAAGGACTTCAAACATAAAAAGGTTGGCACTTAAAATAACAACGTTAAGGATACATTCGGTTAATCTGGAAGTTATTTTAAGGTCGTATTAATACGACGAATATGCTTCTTTATTATACTGTGAAAGTTTTAATAGTTACTCCCACAAACAAAAAAAAATGGGAATAAGATTCGCAACTAGCTATTCGTTTTTGGTTTTTCGGGAAGAGCGGGGTTAAGCCCCCATTTACAAGTATGCGTGCAGAGCAACACCAATATATCTTAAATGGTTTTTGGATGGCGCCCGTGTTGGAAATAACAAAATTCTATGTTACCCAGTATCATATTTTTAAATATTATATTGCTAAAAATAGCAAAAAAATCATAAAGAATGCCATGACTAAAGCAAACTCCTAATGGCACGTATTTTTTATAATTATAATTTATTGTAAATAATTTACCGGATTAAAATAATATATCGAGAGCAATTTTGTCACACCCCGTGTGAAAAATGTATCCGTGCAAGATAAAAAGCTGACAGAGCAATTTTTTACTCTTTTATCCGTTTGATTTACGCAACCATAAGTATGTTCTTGTAGGTTAGTCATGGAGACGGTATGATTAGAATTTTAAAATATTTATGATGTTTTATGATATCTGACCAGTTTTCCGATTTAAGATTATTAGATCAAAGCCATTTTTTGTTGTTAATACGGTTCAAAACATTTCAAAAACATTACATTCAGCAATTTTAGGCCTTCAACCAATTATAACCGCGGTAATAATTGGTGACAACTTTGACGTATAATACATTGTTTAAACGTCAACATAACCAATTGGTCAATAACGTTTTTTGAATTGGTTCTTCGCCTAAAATTGATGATTTTCTTGCTAAACGATGACGTCATATACGTCACGTATTTAACCGTGTTTGAAGACATAGCAGACAATGGTTTAAAAACAATATAGTTATCTTTGTCGAGCAGGCGTATGCATCGAACTCATTAAAAATTTTGTTTCGGTCATTTTTTGAAAACTTTTAACATGGATGTAACTGGCAAGAAACTTTTTTTAATATTCTATTTAATAAACTAAAGTACATATTACCATTAAAAAAATAAAATCATAATCATAACCTAAGAGCTTATTGCGCTGTGACGCTGACTGTTTATATGTTTATATCCATTTTTTTTGTTAATACGGTTCAAAACATTTTAAAAACATTTTTCTTGCTAAACGGTGACGTCATGTATGTCGCGTCTTTAACCGTGTTTGAATACATCCCGGACAATGGTTTAAAAACAATATACTTATCTCTGTCGGGCTGACGTATGCACCTTACTCATTAAAAACGTTTTTTCGGTCATTTCTTGTAAACTTTTACATGACAAGTGAAAAATGTTTATATTGGGTGTAAACTAAAGTACATATTAATCCTATAAAATAAAAATCATAGTCATAACCTAAAAATTTATTGGGCTGTGACGCAACGGTTTGAAAACTTACATCTTCTTGATTCTCATATTTATGTTGTCATTTTTGAATACGGTTTGAGCCACTGAGACACATACGGTTAGCAAGACAATTTGACATATATTGTCATTTTCGAATACGGTTCAAACCACTTAGACGAATACGGTTAAGAAGAAAATTTGACTCAAACCTTATCAGTTTTTAATTTGATGTAGGTAAGAGGTGAAAAACTAATTTTAGCTGGAAACCCATTAGTAAAAGCAAAGAAGATACTAGCTAGTTTTTTTGTGGTAAAAGGTATAGGGTAGCCAGGATTTGGTTAAGTGAGGGCTCTCAAAAGTCGTACCCTCCTATATTTAAATATTATAAATTTAATTATTTTAAGATAGAAAAATAAAATTTTGTATGTCGAACAATGTAGAAACGAGATATGATATAGTGAGTAGTGGCTTTGGCAGGTATTTGGTTACAAAGGTTAACTAATTGAAACAAAACATTCGTCAAAAGCTAGGATATTATTTTTTAATGCAATATTCTGCCAATGTATTACCACTAAACAGATATTTTAAAGAATTTTGGTAAAATTACATATTTAATAAGTCTAGACTAAATAGACTAGAGATTACATTTAGACTTATTTAATAAATAATTTTATAATTTTGTGGTTTTATACTTTATTTTAAGTTGTCACGTCGGTAAATGTGATATTGTTGTTCACCATATAATATATGAATTTGAATTTTATGAATTCAGAATGGGGGTCATCCAAATCTAAAAAATAGTAGATATAATTTTCATTACACATTAACTTACAGATGAAAGACATGTTATATGTAGTATTTTCTTGAAATTCTTTTTAATGATGATGCAATATACAGGACGTTTTTTTATGCTATTTTATATAAAAATCCCGATATAGCTATACTTTAAAAGTCGATATAAATGAATAATAACGTCTTCTTTATGATTACTTCTTGTGTTATAAAGATTTTCAGAAAAATACGTGTGCAATGTTTTAAAATAATACTGCTTTTCAAATATTAAAACCTCCTAAATTCCTAAATCCTCCATTTCTTAACTTTTCGCACTTTATTCCATAACTTTCCAGCCCTGCAGTGTTGCGCCCTGGTTCCTTGCACCTCTTGCACCACCCGGTAGGCACGGCCCTGTAGAAACCCGTCTATCTACCCTTCTTATTGATGGTGAAGAGTCGTAATACACTTAGGTACATACATACATTTTAAAACTTGTTCCCAAATAATGTGTTTTGGTGCTTGTAAGTTACATTTTTTTTAAAACGTATATTTAACGCAACCTACTTACTAAAAAATAAGCAGATTAAACTAAATTAGGCTAAAAAATAGTATTTTTAAAGAGAAACGCAGAACTGGCAGCGATTTAAATAAAAACCATTGGAACTTAATTCGATCAATCATTTCCAATAACGACATCATCATTAAAGGCCTTGAATTAGACCTCATCACCATCTCATTTAAAATTCTACCGGGGTACGACCACGAATCTATCAGCGCGCAATAAATGAGGAAATAATGTCACGTAGTACTGCTTCTGTCAGGCCTCTGTAAAATTGGATTACCGGTAATTTCAGAGGTGCGCATATCGATTACCGGAAAAATGTGAGATACTTTTTAAATAGCGTCTTTTAAGTGATGACAATAAAATTAGATCTTTCTGTCATGTATTGGCATTAAAGTCCAAAGACGTAAGAGAGTGGTTGATATGGCATTATTGATTTACACGAGATAACTGTAGATTGGCTTCTCCAAAATTAAAGAAATAAGCAAAAAATGTTATGTGGACATTAGGATGCCACGAAAAATATATTTTTTCTCAAAATAATTTTCGTACAGTCTTCAAAATGTCCCAAGCAGCAAGCTGACGTCTTATGAACGTCTCTTTTTAGGCGTTTTTGGTCACATTTGGTCAGCAAAGACGTCATAAAATGATGTTAAATTGACCTCCCTAAGTGACAGACAAAAGACGTCCCGTTAATCACATCATAATGACGTCTTTAAGATGACGAAAAATTGACGCATATACTTTTTTTAAACTAAAATGATACGATATTTTTTTTTTTGAAAATTTAAATAGGAAAAAACTCCTTACTGCTTGCAATTTCCTTGCACTGCAAGGTCGCATCTCTCGGGACACTGTCCAACTTGGAGATGCAGATTTTTGCTCTAGCCGATGATATTTCTTTCAAAGCTAATTGAGATCAACAACCGGTCTCGAACTATTATGGTCTCATTGGTACGGTGTAGGCGATAAAAGATGTTGAATAAACGTAGTAGTTTATTGTCCATTGCGCCATCTATCGGTAGAGTTTTTTCCTATTTTAATTTTGTAAAATTATTAGTCTTATTTTTCTGTCATATGATATTTTGGTTGGATTTTGACACGAATCATAATAATGTCACAAAATTTTTCTGGCGGGTTTTCTAAACATGGCGTCATTAGATTTTTTGAGCTAGTATGACGAAAAATGACGTCGCAAAGACGCCACTTTAACGACGTCAAAAACACGTCATTAAAGTGACGTTAAAATGACGTCATAATTTTGGTCAGATGACCAATGACTTAAAAATAACGTCACAATGACGTCAGTTTGCTGCTTGGGGTGCTTCTAGAAATACACAAACTTGTGGTTCCTTATTGGGTCTGAAGTTTGCAAAATATGTGAATATTATTAATTTTTTTCGACTGAGTTAAAAATCTAAGAATACATAATTAACCTATAATGCCTTAAGCCTAACATGTTTATTATGGTGTATTTAAAAAGGCTTTAAAAAAAATAACCTAATTTGTATGTCTAAAGTTTTCTCCTAACATGTAAAAACTGCCCGCCTATAGCTATTATTCAATTAAATATAGCGCGGTGGTGATTATACCATTCGGCAACGTTTATGGTGGTATTGATGATAACTTGCATTGTTGAAACATACTGAAATGATTCTTATGGTCTAAAAACTCACTATGCGCAATAGACAAAACGCGGATCAGAAAAATTGAGTATCTCAGCGCGAGGTTTGTACGACTGCATCAACTAAAATGCAGATATTAGCAGTGTTCTTTGGTGGTCGAAAATATTAGACCCATAATTGTGGTATAGGTATAAAAACGCATTGTGCAAAATATATTACTGTTCTAGGTTTACTTTATTCCAAATATTTGAGCCAATAACACCAGATACCCACAGTTCTTCCTTTATACATATAAAACCGTTTTTTTTTTTTAAAGCTATCCGAATTTTAGCAGGTAAAAGTGCTGGGAATCCGGAAGGAAAGAGTATGAGAACCCTATATATAGAATCAACATTTTCTCTTCGTAAATCATATTTGTTTTACAAGCAAACATTTTTTAAAGAACAACTTTTTTTTTTGAAAAATGAAATTTTTGGTTTTATTTGTCCTCTTCTAAACCCCATCCGTGGACAGTTTGTCCAACATTCTGTAACAATTAAGATACAACTGTTTTCTCTAATCACGACACGAATATTTACATCCGTGTATTTTCCTAGACTAATCGCATTCCAGTTTTATTTTACACGTCTGCGAAATAGAAAAGCGCTTTTCTTGAAAAACTAAAGGACCGAAACGTCTGAAGTCTCGGTTATTCCTGGAGATAGTTAATTAATTCCGTAATTTAGGACTGAAATAACGGCACTGACCTAGCACAAACCAGACACAATTAAGTGTTTTGCCTCGAATGCGGGAAAATAGCACAAAAGGCGCTTTAACTGTTTTATTTAGCTCATACCTAAGCGGCTATTTGGCTGTTTATATCATACAGTGTAGGACTGGGTAATTTCAATATTTATCGAATAAATACAGTGCTAGAGAATTACATCTATTTTTCTGTGATTTTTGATCAAAAATTTACAGTTTTGTCGCGTTAGCTCACTGGGTCAGTAATGAAATGGACTTTATGATACTAACACTTTTAAAACCTTTTGGGGGCTCCTTTTGACGTGCCTACAACGAATATTCATACCGCCCTATATGAAAGCAGCGCTTTAACCCAGCCTGTCAATGTCAAATGTTTCAGGTGTCGAACTAAGCAAACGCGTTACATTTTTGTCAGACAAGTTTACCACAATGTTTTACATGTATTTTTATACATTGTGTTGAGAACCATAAGGGTTACAGTTACGAAACCCGCTTAATCCGATACCAAAAACATGTCCATGGGTTTTATGGTTTTGTGTCTGTCACACTTCTTAAAAATTCCTTTTTTTTCCAGTGTTCTTCTTTGTGAATAATTTTGGCCTCCGACCACTATACATATGTAGTGATGGTCTGACCAAGCACGTTCGGTCACTCCCGATCCCGACGTTTTACCTCGTTCTGTATGTTTTTTATGTTCTCTTATTCCAATTTTTATAGTTTCCTCAACTTATACTTCACCACATTCACAGGAAATCTGGTAGACACAGTTGTTATTTAATGTGTTGTTGTCCGGTCTCGCCTTTGTCAGAATACTCCTCAAGGTGGTCTGGGATTTAAATGCTGTTTTGATTCTGTACTTATTGGCAATTCTGCGCATCTTTTCCAAAGTTCTTTTAATATCGCATCCAGGCTTGCAACAATTCGCCGCACCGAATAGCGCGCCACATAGCCCCATATAGCGCGGACGTGGATGAAATTTGCGTCCTTCCAAGGGCTTGGGGAATGATTCCGCAGTGATTCAGAGCTTGTCAGGTTTTTGCATCAGAGAAGCGCGCAAATAGGTTGGTTTGTTTGGACGGATGTTTGGCGAATTGTTGCAAGTCTGTACGCAGCTTAACATACGGAATAGTCATCAATGTTTGGTTTCATTCAAGTTATTAGAGTTTTGATGTAGGTCTTATCTAGTCCCATATAACATTTTTTGCCGGCGTTGTACATTTAATTTACTGGCATTGCCAACACTCTTTAAAGGCAAGGCATTGGCAAAAAGGTATCAAAAAGACGCGAAAGTGGGCAATTGGCCGTTATTAGGCCACGTGTTGCAGATAAAGTGATGGCATCCGTCATTAATAAGTTACTGGCAAAAAATGCGTTTAAGATGATGGCATCCATTATTAATAAGTTATTGGCAAAAAGATAACAAAAAGACACAAAAGTGGGCAAATGCAGATACTCCCAAGCAGCAAGCTGACGTCTTATTGACGAAAATTGTCGCATGTACTTTTTTTTAAAAGCTAAAATGATGCGATATCTTATTTCAAAATTAAAATAGGAAAAAACTCCTTACTGCATGAAATGCAAAGCACCATCTCTCGGAACACTGTCCAACTTGGAGATGCAGATTTTTCACTAGCCGAAGATTTTTCTTTCAAAGCTAAGTGAGATCACCTACCGCAGACCGCTCTCGAATTATTAAACGATAAAAAGCGAAGATATTGCAGAAACGTAGTAATTTATTGTCCATTACGCCATCTATCGGTATGTCAAAAAACTATTAAATATATATAATATTTTTTATTAACACGTCTTTAAAACTTTTAATACACTTTTAAACAAAATGTTTACAGCTCCTAACAGTCTACTTGAATATCTTGCCTTCTCGACTAGCCATCACCAATTAATCACACAACTCACACTTATTAGGTAATGAATACATTTAATTATGTCTATTAAAAACTCTTTTCTTTAAAAAGAAACTAGAAAACCACGTAGAAAACAAATGCACAAAGCGGTCACCTTCGGTCGAAATTTACGTAGCTAATTTTACCATCATTTTATTTTTATTCGCTCCAAAATACATAATAAACATTTTGTTTGACCTAATTTTTATTTGCATGATTTGTAACAATAAAATGTTATGAAAAGGCCATTTCCTTTAAATTATGTAAAAAAACATAAAATTATGTTGTTTAGCTGCCATTATAAATAAAACAGATCAAAAAAATTGCTTTATTGTTAGTTTAATACCAATGTTAATAATATGGTTTAAAAAGTATGAATATGCATTGAAGGTTTGCCTTCAAAAATCCAATATTTATTTGCCTGCAACAAAAACGCGTGCTTTATTTAATCAGGATTGGTATGCCGCCATTTTTGTATGCTTGCCGGCAATTCGCCTGCATGTAAAATTTATTGGCAATTAAGTGTTTATTTAGGGTTGACTTTTTAATGCGTATAAGATGTTGGCATAATATTGCCACCAATTGCCAATGCTTTACCATCAATGCCAATATGAAAAATGTACATTGCCGGCAAATAGTGTTTGCTGGGGTATGGGTTGGTTTTCTGTATATTAAAGTTTGTATTTGTCGATTATTTAATTTAATCGTCTAGGAAAAAGGTAAATCCGAGTTTGGTTTTTCTCGATTGTGAAATTCATACTAGGTCAAAGGCTATTTTAGTGTTTTAAGAAGCTCTGCAGTCCCTTGTCATTACCTGTCATTTCCTGTCCAACAAAACGTTTTGGACTTATACTTACTTCATAACAAAATTGGTCAAAATTGGCGATGCCCCAACTTTTGAGGCAGTTACCAAAACATTTTTACTTATCCAGT
The DNA here is from genome assembly GCA_014170235.1 of Listronotus bonariensis. NCBI lineage: Eukaryota > Metazoa > Arthropoda > Insecta > Coleoptera > Curculionidae > Listronotus > Listronotus bonariensis. The sequence goes on along the minus strand of JACEGR010000330.1, from coordinate 267,775 downwards.
ACACAATCATTCCTCAAGAGTACTAAAAACATTGCACAATTTTCGCAAAAATTCGCCTACGGCTTTGTCCCAAATTGACTCTATTCTCTCCAAGCACGAGTAGTTCAATATTGTTTACTAAACATCAATTTGTTTCTCGTAGAATTAAGACCATAATGGAAATAATGAAACCTTATTGTACGTATGTAAGCATCTCGTTAATAAAACACACACTGTTATTTTTGCGTTGTTGCAACACACCAAATTGACTTCAAACAATTTATTTTTTCCAAATATGTTATTATCGGTAACCGACGTGCTTCGTGGATTTTTACATTATTTTGCTATATATGGGTTCTTCTCGTATAATTTCCTATTATTGTTTTTGGTACAAATTAAAAATCTGTTATTGTTTTTAAAATGTTAATTTGAAACCAAGGTGAAAAGTGTTTTATTACGATCAAAATAAATAAATGGTCAACCGAGGAGCGTACACTAATCTCGATGAATTGCCAATGGTATTACCTGCCCGAAACAAAAGTTCATTTCATGGGCGACAAAACGGGTTTGTGCGCAAGCAAACCGAGGGTGAACGCGCCTAGCGCCAAACAGACTATCCGCATTATCGGAAAGAATTTGTCGACGCTGTCCAAGGTTGATAGAGATAAGGTGGTCTATCTTTTCATTTGACAGCCGATAGATGTGACGTCAAGGGTATCCTTTTTAAAAAAATGTCGATATTTCTTTATTGTTTTGTAAAAATCGTGTTTATATTTGGGAGTAAATAGTAAATTAAAAAGACTTTAACCATTGTATAAGGAATATATTAAATTTTAAATTGGTTAAAAAAGGACCATGACGTCACAGTATCAGCTGTTTACTGTCATAGCAAAGTTGGGCCACCTTGTCTCTATCACCCTTGGACGCCGTTCTTGTTTTCGTTCGGAGTACGGTAGCTAATGAGCGTCACGGTCAGACCGCGGACGGAGGGCACGGGGTGCCGGTGTTAGTATTTTACCACTGCTTTTAAGTACGCATGTTCGTCCACCCATTCATATGTTTACTGCGCGAGGTCGTTAAAATCCGAAAAAATGCTTTTTGCCACTGCGGGTCTAAATGTACGGTATCTATGGGCGCTTAGCGCAGAGGAGAACCATTTCTCGAGACAGCAATTAAACTTTTTACCGAGGTTTGTACACTATATTACTCACAGCCATAATTACCGGTTTCTTATTTATTTTTTATCGAAACTGTGTCAACCAAACATTTAATAAAATAAAGGTTGAGTGTATAGTAGAGCAAGAACTTTTTAGTGGTCTGTATTTATATGTTTAATTCAAAAATAAATTTTAAAAGTCATATTGACAAAACCTTAAGACTCTTATTTGTTTAAATAAAAACTTTTTTAGTTTATCCTATTAAGCATTAATAATATGAATAACCTGTAAACAAGTATGTCTATTTTAAAAATATGTAAGTCGTTTTCGAAAAAGTGTCAATTTTATATTTATTAGGGGTGTGCGAATATTTCGAACTTACGAATTATTCGTATAGAATCAAATATCAATATTTAATTCGGTAATTTTCTAGAAACCGGCGGCAACCTGATTTTGACGAAATTTGGTATACGGAGGGTTTTTGGGGCGCTGATCACGAATCTGAAAGAATTATTTGGCGGAAACGTTTCGTTCTCGAGATATCCATCATCAAAGTTGGTATTTGAACTAACCTTATTTTTGCTGTATTCCCCTTCTTTTGCACACAATTCTTGATTTGAAGCTAAAGTGGAACACAAAATTTGATTTTCACCTTTTAAAACCACGTTTTTCTACGTTTTTTACATTATTTTTGCATTAAATTGCGTGCCCTTTCTTTGATAATGCGGCAACCATACATACACATCGGGCTTCATGGCACACTGGGATTAAAATGATTCAAAGTATAGCTACGCAATTTAATACAAAAATAATGTAAAATACGTAAAAAACGGGGTTTTAAAAGGTGAAAATCAAATATTGTGTGACACTTTTAGCTTTAAATCAATAATTGTGTGCAAAAAGAAGGGGGAATATAGTGAAATAAGCTTGGTTTAAATTTGAACTTTGATGATGGATATCTCGAGAACGAAACGTTTCCGCCAAATAATTCTTTCAGATCGTATCAGCGCCCAAAAAACCCCGTATACCAAATTTCGTCAAAATCGGAGTTGCCGCCGGTTTCTAGAAAATTACCGTTGATTCAAAACTTAAATCGAATAATTGTAACTTGAAATTATTCGAAAGTTCAGGAATAATTTAAAAAAATCCAATATTTAGATAAATTTTAAATAATTCGAATAGTTTTCAAATAATTCGATTTTTTTTTTAATAATTCGAATCTTGCTCGAATCATAACGAATTATTGTAGTAATCGCGAATTTTCAAGGATATTGAATTTAGGATTTGTTTTGTTTGATATTTAAATATAGATTTGACAAATAATATATATTTTATTTGTACCATAAAATTTAATTCTTAAACTAAAAACTATTCTTGTTCTCAAATATTTTTCTTAGATCAAGGATTTTATTCTTTTAATTCAAGAAAAGTATTTTCTTCCGGCTCTCCTCTTACGTTATTTTTTTTTTGTCAGTTTGTATATAACCTTTATCTCATACTTTTTTTCTCAAAAGTAATTTAAAAATTATTAAAGGTAAAATAAATTAAAAAGATCTCTTGCACAATAGACAAAGTACAATAGTATCTAGATTTTTGTAACTGACTGAGATAAATATAAATTAAAATTAAGCAATTGCCTTCTTCGGATTATTAATTTTTAATGCCCAGTGTTATGGAATTTCAATTGGATTAAATAAAAGAATCCATTTATATATAATTCACATTATTGCATAAATTATTCAAAAATTATTCAAAAAATTTTTGAATTATTCGAAGAATTTTTCGAATTATTCGAAATTTTTCGAATTATTCGTCAAATTTTGAATAATTCGAATCATTTGATTTGAATTTCGAATCGAATATAAATATTCGATTTGGTTCGATTCAAACGATATTCTCACACCCTTAATATTTATCCATTCTGACAATGCCATCAAATACGTCTTTTAGGTTTGGTTTATAGTTGGCTATGAGGCCGAGAAGCGGCGTACCATTTTTGGTTGCAACTCCCGGGGTATCTCAGTTATTAATAAAAATATGACTTTTGGGCTTGGAAAACCCAAACTACTTTAAGAATCACCCACACTGTCGATCTTATAAAATTGCTAGATTGAAATATGCAAAAATTCTTTGTTTACACTAAAATTATTTATAATTATTTCAGTTTCAGTTGTTAAGAAACGCCAAGGATCAAAAGACGTTTTGAGCACAAGGTTCCTGGATTTAAACTAGCCCGAGGTTAAACTAAGATTACTGTAATCCTCGCTTTAACAACCCACATTAAACATGCCTAATCGACCAGTAAATAGGGAAATCTGATGGGAGTTTGATTATTTTTAATTTAAATTGAGGAATTTGTAAACCGGTAATAATCAGGTAGATAAACGGAATGGCTTGTCCTAAAAAGGAAAAAGTTAGATTGATTGACTGCAGCAGTTAACTAATATCTTTGTATCATGGTTTGTGAGTTTTTATTAATGATTTGCTAAATTCTGTCATATATGGCATATACAAAAATTTTTGCTCAAAAAAGTGCTACCTGCCTAGATCCATGTAACAAAAGAAAAAAACATCAAATTTAAAAGCAGAATCCAACTTTAAAAGATCGTAGCGTCACCCAAAGCACTACTACAGTTATCAAGTCAATAAAAAAAAACTGTTTACTGATGTGTTTTGCATGGCCTACTGCGAAATTTTCGACATAAAATATGAAAATTAAAGATATTGTCGTTAGTACATGAAAATACACCCGTAGTATTTTTTTTAAACATTTAAAAGATATTTTTTTGACAAATAATGTACACGGTATTCTATTAAAAAAGCAACATTGGTCAATATTTAAAAACACTGATATTTAAACAAATTCGGACTACGCCACCGCATTCTACTCAAAAAAGATGTATAAGAATCTGTTTTTACCTTTTGATAAGTTATCAGCCAACTAAGTTACAAGGTACTTGAAAATCAAAAATTTTAAAATCGCCATGTATGTCAGGAACTTAGATGGCTGGTGATGGCTGTATTTATGACATCTTTTGTTTGACTAATAATTAATAGTTTAAAAAAACTAAAAAACACGCTTTTATATGCAACCGAACTAAAAATTAGAAAATAATTTTTCATTGAAAAAATATTGTCATTTCATAGTAAAGCGTGGGGTGCATTTTACTATTTTTCATAACTTTCCCATCATAGATATTTGCAAATATAATAATTATAACATTTAATATATATTTATCACCCCACGCCTTTTACTATGAAATGACAATATTTTTTTTTAATGAAAAATTATTTTCTAATTTTTAGTTCGGTTGCATATAAAAGCGTGTTTTTTTAGTTTTTTAAACTATTAATTATTTTTCATTTTTTAGTTTTCTGCTACTCTTGACAAAATGCGAAATAATTTTTTAATGAACAAGAGTGGCAAAATTTTAAAATTCTTTCCAACAGATTGCAACTCACTAAAAAATTTCTTCTTCATTAAGTAGCAAAGTTTGAAATTTTGCCAACAGATGGCAATCCAGGCAATGTTTGGACCGTTGCCAACATATTGCAACCCACTAAAAATTTCTTCTTCATTTAATAGCAAGTTTGAAATGTTGCCAACAGATGGCAACCTAGGTGTTGTTTTTATAATATAATGGAATTTTTTCCTGGCGATCCAAAAAAGATAACGGGATACTGTTTGCAGATTATTGCATTGTCATGTTTCCCTAATACGTGTGCAAAGTTTCAAAGAAATCGAATAGCTGGAAGTTGGTTAAAATTAGGCTCAAAGATTCCGTTACATAGCCAGATAGTTACAACCCAAGTTAATAAAAGCGTGTTAAAATTGAACACCAATGGTGCAACTAACCCTATATTTTTATTGTTCATAAAAATTGAACACCAATGGTGCAACTAACCAAATTGTGTAAAAACTAAAAAATTTCTTCTTCATTTAATAGCAAAGTTTGAAATGTTGCCAACAGATGGCACCCTAGGTGTTGTTTTTATAATATAATGGAATTTTTTTTCCTGGCGATCAAAAAAAGATAACGGGATACTGTTTGCAGATTATTGCATTGTCATGTTTCCTTAATACGTGTGCAAAGTTTCAAAGAAATCGAATAGCTGGAAGTTGGTTAAAATTAGGCTCAAAGATTCCGTTACATAGCCAGATTGATAGTTACAACCCAAGTTAATAAAAGCGTGTTAAAAAAGAGCTCTGGTTCTCGAAAACCGCAAGGTTCTATCTTTAAAGAATAACTGAAATACCCAACAGTTGCAACCAAAATGGGACACCCTCCACATATAAAATAGTGCTTACACCCCTAAAATTGGGTACATACCTCTTATTGAATAAAAAATAAATACGCCTGTAAAATAATACTACTAATCTTGAAACACCCTGTATTAAAAAGTTTCTGCAATTGATATTTTTAGCTTGAGTTCTAATAAAGAAATTAGGATTAAGGGTATATATACAGTTAGAAGGCCGAAAAAAGCGAATTTTTCGGATTTTTTTCTGAGGAAGCTTTTTAAATGTATTGATCTAAAAATTTGTACACATATTAGGGTATATTTTAAATGTACTTTAAGACCTCAGTTTAGTAAAAATATATATTTGGAAAGAAGCTACAGCTGATCTCCGGAAGCTCCTCTCAAAAAGGCGTTTTACGGTGTCCACTATATCTCTGAACTATATTCTCTAAAATTAAAAAACCAAACAGATTTTGGTAAAAAGTAATGTTTAATCTAGTAATTATTCGAAGAAATAAAAACTATATTTTTTTTGGCCCAAAACGATGGTTTCTAGAAAAATCGATTTTTTTCACCAAAATTTCCGCCTTAAATTGTTTTTAAAGACAAAAATATCTATTGGTGAGAAAAACCTTTGATAAGTTACTAAAAGATATATTTTTAAGCTGCGTCCAGACTTGCAACAATTTGCCAAACATCCGTCCAAACAAACCAACCTATTTGCGAGCTCCTTTGATGCAAAAACTGACAAGGTATGAATCACCGCGGAATCATTTCCCAAACCATTGGAACGACGTGAATTCCGTCCACGTCCACTTCCGCACTATGCGGGGCTATGTGGCGCGCTATTCGGCGCGGTGAATTGTTGCAAGTCTCGATGCAGCATAAGAAGCTCGTGTTAAAATTTGAGACTAATCGGTTTAGCCATTTTCGAGTAATGTTGGTCACCGACTTTGAGAACAAAATTTATAGAAAATCGCGTTTAAAGTGAAAAAAGCACTTATAAAAGCACTCTCAAAACGCCTTTTTAAATTTGCGTGTAACTTTGAAAATATTTACCAGAACGACACAAAAATGTTATGTGTGTATTCTTTCATATACAGTGTGTCCTAAGTTTTTACAAATGGAAAACTTTTTTAACATTAATTTTATGAAAAAAAGTTTTTCTTTATAAAAAGTTTTGCATGGTCTAAAACTTAAAATGCAATCATTAGATATTCATTTCTGTTAGTAGTATACGAGGTATTTTAAAAATGTAAATTTTGTTTAAGAGAACACTTATTTTTTGAGAAGAACGAAAAATATTATAAAGGAAAAATTTTTCGAATTAAAAATAACTCTTAAATATGCAACCTCGTTCTTTTAGAAGAAAAAAGGTTTTCTTTAATTTTAATGCGATAACGGTCGTTTCTGTGATTTTTCACTGTTTTGACAGTTCTTAGGCTTTCTTTAGATATTAGATTTCGAAGGAAGTATTTACAGTTGTACAAATTAAAATTTTTATTGTTTTATTATAAAACTAAAAAACATTCTTGAAAATGAACGAGCTTGCATATTATTATTTAAAAGTTATTTTTAATTCTAAACATTTTTCCTTAATAATAATTTTCAAAAATAAGGGTACTTTCCTCTTAAAAAAATTAATGTTTTTGAGATACCTCGTATTCTACTGAAAAAATAAATATCTAATGATTGTCTTTTAGGTTTCAGACCATGCAGAACTTTTTATAAGAAATAACTTTTTTCGTAAAATTAATAATGAAAAGTTTCCTATATGTAGAGAACTTAGGCGGACACACTGTATGTACATTAAGAAAATAAAATTTAAAAAAAATCGATTTTTTAAAAATTCTAACTGTATATAACCTTTAGGAAGAAGAGACTTGGATAATTATTCCATATAAGAGCTGTTAAAGTTTGTGATTCTGTCTTACAGAGGTTATGTATTTTGTTATTAGAAAATTATTGCAAGTTGCCTTATTAAGCTCGGGAATTATTAATACCGCCCTTATTTAAATAGTGCTTGTACCCATAATTTAGAGTTATTGCAAATCATGTTGACAGTACCATTAACCTAAATAAATAATAATTTAAAAAAACTAAAAAAACACGCTTTTATATGCAACCGAACTAAAAATTAGAAAATAATTTTTCATTAAAAAAATATTGTCACTTCATAGTAAAAAGCGTGGGGTGCTTAATATATTAAATGTTATAATTATTATATTTGCCAATATCTATGAGGGAAAAGTTATGAAAAAATTGTAAAATGCACCCCACGCTTTTTACTATGAAGTGACAATACTCTTTGTAATGAAAAATTATTTTCTAATTTTTAGTTCGGTTGCATATAAAAGCGTGTTTTTTAGTTTTTTAAACTATTATTTATTTTTCATTTTTAGTTCGATATGCATTTATGTATGTATCTATGTTAAAATGCTCCAGTTTATTCACTAAAAATCCTTCGCCATTTTGTCAAGAGTAGCTAAACCTGAGAAAAGTTTGGAATGTTGCCAAAAGATAGCAACCCAGGTGTTGTTTTTATAATATAATGGAATTTTTTTTCCTGGCGATCCAAACCAGGATAACGGGATACTGTTTGCAGATTATTGCATTGTCATGGGTCCTTAATACGTGTGCAAAGTTTCAAAGAAATCGAATAGCTGGAAGTTGGTTAAAATTAGGCTCAAAGATTCCGTTACATAGATAGATAGATGGATAGATGGATAGATAGATAGTTACAACCCAAGTTAATAAAAGCGTGTTAAAAAAGGAGCAAAAATTTAAGTTGTGTTTCTTTATTGTTTTGTGTTGTAGGGTTTTGTTTAACACAATTACAGAAATACATTTGAAAAAGCAAGGTTTTTCAGTATTTTTACTTCTAAAAACTTTTCGATTTTGTGGTCGGCAGCTCGTTCGGTTAGACGAACAGTTCCGAAGTTAAAATAAGATCAAAATAAGGCACGACCTAAAACCGACATAAATAAAGCCAGACACTATACTTATTAAGGGAGTCCTTATCCTACCATGCATCTGCGCAAGCTTAGATGTCAAAATAAGGCCGATATTATTAGTGCCTGGCCTTATTTCACTGTTAATTCTCTATTATCTAAAGTATTACAAATAAAGTGATTTAACATTGCAAAAGCGGATATAAGCTGACTTGTATTTTTTATAGGGCCTATGGCTATGCTATAAAAAACATAAAACATCATATTTTTGTTATTCATGTTTATTTTTAGTTCATTTAAAAATATTACTGGTAAAAAAAATAATTGTGAATAACCGACGTGAAAATCGACATTGATCTGATCCAATTATTATCCACTTATTGATACTGTTAGGCCAATTATTAAACTTTTATCATAATAAAGGGAACGTTTTGCTACCAATTTACCCATAATTTTACATAAAAGCGGTCATTAAGTATTAAGTTACTAGCTAAGTTTAGTGATTCTATCATAGTAAAAGCATATAAAAAAAGTGTTTTTTTATTACTCAGCTGACTAAACACCGGATATTTATTTTTATTTTTGAATAATCACAGGCAAAGCAGCAGAATGATATCAGAGACGTCCTGATGTAATAAAAAGTTTTCAGCGGTAAGAAAAGGAGCAAAACATGGGTTAATTTTATTATTATTATTCTACTTAGTCTCCGTGTAGTTTAATAAATAGAGGAGCCTTGTTTGACAGTGTTAAATCTTTATTCATATTTTTAAATACAACAGTGAGACAAATGTCCCAATAATTGTATTTTTTCAGCGCTGAATTTTTTAAGCCATGGCTACCTCCATAACAGAGTGTTCAAACCTATAAATAATGCATTAAATTCTAATGTATAGGGTCTTTGTTTATTTTTTATTCAATATAACATAAAATTTAATTTTGGAGAGTTGTACACTTTGAAATTAGCCTCCTAAATTTATTCCATCAGTGCTCGAGAGCCTTTGTGTTATCGCTGTATGCTGCCAATTAAAAATGCCCGTAAAATGGGGATTTATCCTTCATGAAGATTCAAATTTTGCTTGAGCACCTGAAAACAATTTTGTTTTTGCGGACATGAATCACCTTAGTGAGTATATTGAAAGTGTTTAATGACCGCCCCTCTTTTTATTTGAACTAGGCTACGTATACGAAATTATTTTTATGCCAAAAGTAGTACCTAGCATCCTTTATCTAAAATTTACCCTTGATCTTGATATCTTGTCCCTTTTAAACACTTAAGGAGGGAGGGACCTTTATATCCTCAGATATGCATAAACCAGTTGACGTGCTGGGCTAAGATTCTATAAGAAACATAAGGAAAGGAAAGGAAAATAGGGATATAGAAAGGAAAGAGATCCTTATCTCTTTTAAAAGTCGTATTCTGTAACAGATATTTTACTGTTTCTGCTAAAATAGGAAAAAACATTTTAAAGAGTAATAGGCATAGATAAATGCTAAAAAGAGACAAATAAGCTTGTGTCCCATTCCTTTTAACTTCGGTTTTCGTTCGATTGAGTCGATCATGACTAAAAGTGGGTTATAGAATCGGTAATTTGACATTTATTACGATTTAAAAAAGAGATCTCTTTCCTTATGTTTTCCTACAGAATCTCAGCCCTGTCTTCAAACTTTGATGACAAACTAGCAGAGCATGAAGGCTTTTTTTTAAGTCCTCTATGGGTTAAGTCGGAAACTTCAACTTATTCTCGTAGTGCTCCTTGAATAATTAAAAAGAGGACAAAAATTTTGATTGTCACTGATGTAGAGCCATGATACAACAAACAACAAATACAAAAAGGTAGGATCTTGCGCATGACGTTTATCACGTGACCACCGTCTCTGACGTAGTAATGTGATCAAATTTGTAAACAAAGTTGAAACCCTACGTTTGTTTTCGTGTTTTGAACAGTTTGTTTGCCATTTGACTTTGCTTTTTGGCAGTTTTGTGACTTTAAAACTAGTTAAGTATAAGATAATTTGTTTTTAAGTGCTTTAAACAGTGGTTTATTACGTAAGTTCCGTTTATGCTCATATTAACATTTTAAGCTAGTTAACATTAAATATTATATTCTTAGATTAACAATAATATTATTTTAGAAAGATATTTCCCTATACTCGTCCTCATATTTAAAACATGTCCCAAATTCACAAACATTGCAGGCCTTCTTGGAACCGCGCCGAACCGCCGAAAAAAGTCACATTGCTACGTTATGCGCAAAGCCAACCAATTTGGAATCGCTGTTGATCCTACCTTCTCGTAATCTTTGTATCATGATGTAAAGCCATCAATACCTCCCTTACTGATCTTTACGCCAAACCTCGTATATAACGTGATCGAAATCAGTTTAAAATAAAATTTAAGAAACAAAATGAAAGTTTGTATTCCATAGTTGTCAACGTGTGAAAAAGGATGGTCGAGTGAAGTATTTATAGTATTTTGTTCGCTTAGGTTTAAATGGGAATTTATGTGATGTTATTTCGTGCTTTCGCGAAATTCTTATGTAAAACGCTCTCTTTGGCTGTAAATAACATAGCGGAGATGTTGCTTTTCCCCAAGGAAGAATTAATTTACAAATTGCAGGCTGTGACTTGAAAATGACTGGTAAATGGATGTTTGGTTGATAGTTTCACTCCTTTTCGGAGTTATATATGCTTTGAATTCAGTTTAACTCAATGTATCGTATGTATGTATCGTATAAACCTTTTTATGTTTTAAAAATTACGTCTATGCCTAAAGGAAAATATTAGTTTACGAGCTTTAAAAACTGTTTGTCCATGGAAGTTTACTATTACTTTGAGCAGGGCTGTACGCAGAAAAAGATTTTAGGAGAGGGCAACTGCCAAAAACATAATATAAACAAAGCTTTCATTTTCTGCCTCTGCAGGAAGCCAGTTTCAAAAAACTTGTTTTTTAAATCTCGCCCTAAAATACAAAAAATATTTGGTCGTTTGAAAAAATTAAAACCCTATTTTATCTTTCAGATTTATTGTTTAGTAAAAACAAAACCGGTTGGATTTTTGGTGTTAAAATCAAAATTAATTGTAATTGTTTTAAAAATTTCAACCTAACAAACACGTCGTGCTACCTTGATTCCCAGATTTTTTTATATATTATTTTTTTAAATATTTAACACACCGTAGTTCGAAAAACTAAGACGTTTGGGACATATGTGTATATGAAGTTTTTTCTTATTTTCTGTTGTAGAATCGCACCGTAAAGTTTGTGGGTTGAGTTACTGGACACCCTGTATGTATGTAGGTAATTTGATTAAAATTGATGAAAACTTTGATGTCTATTGGTGCCTAAACGGTGAGGTTTATTGACTTTAATAAAGAGTACCCTATTTTTTAGGATATTGATTGTCTATAACATGGCGCTCCCAGCTTTGCGATATCTGTCAAAATAAAGAAGTTATGATGTAAATAAATTTTAATGATTTAGGTAAAGTGTCCTTTGGTGGTATTTAAAAAAGTACTTTTGTCTTAAAATTTTAGAATCTGGAAAGCTTGATTTGTGTGCCAAATATCAATTGGATTGGTTAAAAAATAAATGCAATATAGCGACAAAACCAAAATAAAAATTGAACATTGACGGCTTGTAACTCGAAAATAAATGACATTTTACAAAAAAATTATATGAAGCTCTACCCTTATTTTGTCAAGTGGAATCACCCCTTAAGTTTTGTGATCGAACCCTGTATTTTACTTTTCCATAATATAACCTCTAAGAATACATTAAAAGATGTTTTGAAAAGCCTAAGTAAGATAGAAAATAAATTAAAATCATAGGAGGTTCTCAAAATTTCAACTTGGCAAATATTCAACTTTGAGGCTATATAACTCTTAAACTAGAAGCGATTGGACATTGTGCCCATGAAAACATTTATTTAGGAAGTTGAGTTTTACAATGTATAATTTTTATAAAAAATTAACCGAAAGCCACTCTTCCATAAGGATTGAAGACTCCGTCCTTTATGTTTTATCCTAACAGTAATCGACTTTTAAAAACGTTGATAGATACAGAATAAATTCCACAGTGTCATGTAATAATCCTTGCAATAAACACTTTTACATACATACATAATTCATACATGAATATCGAACTAAAAATGAAAAATAAATAATAGTTTAAAAAAACTAAAAAACACGCTTTTTATATGCAACCGAACTAAAAATTAGAAAATAATTTTCATTACAAAGAGTTTGTCACTTCAGAGTAAAAAGCGTGGGGTGCATTTTACTATTTTTTCATAACTTTTAATATATTAAGCACCCCACGCTTTTATTCTGAAGTGACAAACTCTTTGTAATGAAAAATTATTTTCTAATTTTTAGTTCGGTTGCATATAAAAGCGTGTTTTTTAGTTTTTTTTAAACTATTATTTATTTTTCATTTTTAGTTCGATATTCATGTATGTATGTATGTATGTAAAAATGCTCCAGTTTATTCACTAAAAAATTCCTTCGCCATTTTGTCAAGAGTAGTATTAGGACACAGAGGATCTGTAAAGGAATTTATTTATCCTGGCGGTCCTAATCAGGATAACGGGATACTGTTTTTAAATTATTGCATTGTCATCGGTCCTTGATACGTGTGCAAAGTTTCAAAGAAATTGAATCGCTGGGAGTTGGTAAAAATTAGGCTGAAAAAATTCCGTTACATAGATAGATAGATAAATAGATAGATAGACAGATAGATACAACCCAAGCTAATAAAAGCGTGTTAAAAAAATTAAACCGACAAAAGATATATAAAACTCACTACAAAATTAAAAATGAAATAAAAAAAACTCGGGTAATACCATATGGTATTAAAGTATAAAAAGCTTTTGCCAATAAGTTTTTACGCGCCTTTATTTATTTTTTATTATTTTTAACTTTTTAGTAAGTTTTATTTTATTTTTTTGGTTGGTTTAATTTTTGTTTTTAGTTTATTTCTTGCTTTCTAATTTATTTTTATTACTATTAAATCAAAAAACATACACTTAAAAACAGTACCAGTACCTCTTTTAAAGACTACATTAAAAAGCACAAGGACGTGTAATTTGATTGGCTTAAAACTTTACTGACGGTCATGCAAAACTCTTACATTGGTTGGGTCATGGTTAGTTCTTTTATTTTTTTATATCTTAATAAAACAATAAAAAAAAATATTTAACTAACCAGAACTAACCATGACCCAGAGTTGGGTCGTATTCGAATACTCAGTATTCTGAATAGTATTCAGAATACATTGTGCGGGTATTCGAATACATTTGTGTGTTTGGTATTCGGCAGAATACTTTTTGGTTAGTATTCGGGATTCTGTATTCGAATACTTAAGAAAGTATTCGACGAATACTATTTTGAGTATTCGAATACCGGCGTTCCGAGTATTCGAATACCGAAATGTGTAAAGCAGTATTCGAATACCAAAATTGTCAGGAGTAGAATACCAAAGGGAACAAAAAGTGGGGAAAAATGATGTGAGAACCTTTTTTTTTTCTCTTAAAAGTTTTAATTATCGGTTGTTTTTTTTTGGTTTTTTCTTTTCTGGTATTCAAATCTTTATTTTTCAGTATTCGAATACCGCTTTCAGGTGTTCGTGAATACCCAGTATTCAAATACTTTTTTCTTCCGAATATTCAAATATTCGGTATTCAAATACTTTTTTTCCGGTATTCGTATTAAAATACCGATTTTCAGTATTCGGCCCAACTTTTCCATGACCCACCCAATGTCAATCAATTAAATTACACGTCCCTGTGCTTTTTTCTGTAGTATCTCTTTCAGTTTGGTGAAAAGAGTAAATTTTGTCAAAGGGTATAATAGCAATTTTGTAATCTGCCCTCGTATTATTATATTATTTGTTTAACGTTACACCACTAGGTGGCGCTAGTACACATAGAATAAACTTCCCTGATGTTTGAACATATAGCAGAGACAAAACATTAGGTCTAGTACATTTCTCTCTTACGATCCTGACTTGGTTTTTTTATGGGATCACAGCGAAAGTGCCCCTTTTTTAAATAAAAAATAAAACATACGCGGCGAATTAAGAACCTCCTCGTTTTTTAATACGGATAAAAATAAAAGATGCCTTAAGTAGTTTATTAAGAATGTGTACATATGCCACGACACTCCTTTTCTGTAATTATTAGGTATTAAATAAAATTAACAAATTTAAAAGATATTAACACGTTCAAACTCATGACTGGCTAAAAATAATCATCGGTTATCTTAACACTATCGAGGAAATTATATATCCGTACGATCAGTTCCATACAACATAATTACAGAAGTGTGTAAAAAACTTAAATAAGGAGGTGTAAAATTTTATTGCGTGCAATAAAGCTGGTTATTTTTACTCAATTGATGTCTAGTTACTTCTAAATTTCTGTAATTATATGATTACTGAAATATTTTAACATGTTAACATGAAATCGCCGCAGCTTGTCTTTAATTTTATCAGAAACTGTATTTTTTATGTTGGTTTAATTCGGTTACCAGTTTTTTTGGCTGAAGAAATTTTGAATTGGCCAATGGCATTTTCTTTATGTTATAAAAACTTCTACAAGGTCCACAAATTTGATAAAAAAACAACTTTTATTTAGTAAAATAAGCATAAACTTCGGCAACCAGACCTTATTCGTCGAAAAAAATTGTATAATATTGTAGGCAAGCTATTTCTGGAAACTCTTCAAAATGGTATAAGTACTGAATGAGTAAAGCAGATATTTTACGACCAATTCTTAAAAGAAACAAAAAAAAATAATAGAACTCGTTAAGTTCAAACGCTGTTACTTAAACACCGCTACGTCATACTTTGAGAGCAGCAAAATGTTCCAAAAACACGTCCAATCGACTACAGAAACCCTATATCTACAATTTGCGGTAGCTAGTTATTCTATGCTACAATTAACCAATGCCTATGGTAAAAAAATACATAGCAAGTTGGTACTGTTTTATGGAAATATTTGGTTGTTGATGACGTAGCTGTGTTGAACAAACAGCGTTTGTACTCTAAAAAAAAACAACTATTTGTACACCCATTCAAAAACAGTTAAGGCTTGGTCTACTGTAAGTAGAAATAAAATGATCAACAGGATATAAATCTTGCTGATATGAAGTCGATTTGCAAAAAAGGACATTCTTTCGCAATTTAATATAAACCATTACGTTATAGATCATTATTATTCTATTAGTAACAACTAACAATAATTTATCGGCTCAAGAGTGCACAATGATGTCGATGTGTAAAGCCATTGTTGTGATTTTTTCGACTATTGAATTCTGTTAACAGTTTATTAAACAAAATATGGGGTATTCTTTAAGATATTGTAGTGGAAATAAAATACTGGGTTATAGAGTAAGAACCCGTGAGCGGCAGATCTTCGTAATTTTGTTAAAGCTAAAAGTTTTTCAGCGCATGCTACCAACATACGTAGAAGCGAAGGACTATAAAGTTTGACTCATAGCGGCTTTGGAAAGTACCAGGTACCAAATGTTAATTATTTTTAACATAACTTTCGTCATTTTGTAGAAAGCTGAATTTTATATATGTTACTTGGGTACCTATAAGAAGATATTTCTCCAGTCGGCAAACAGTTTTGACGGTTCCAACCCCTTGGCAGACCAACATTTGTTTGTGTCCCTATGGTCCGATGAATTTAAATATTTTTGTTATTTATTATGTTATTTCTAAATAGGCCTGCCCTAAAAATATTTTGATGTATACAAAGTGTTCCATAAAATATATTTTTTAAATAACCTCACAGCAATAACTTTTTTGGGACACTCTGTATACATCGAAATATTTTTAGGACACGCCTATTTGAAAACCCTACCAATCTTACATAGGACTTTTCATTATATCTTGTTAAATATCTGAAATATTGGACTTTCTCGGACAATTGGGCCACCCCAAAATGTTTGTGTGTCAAGGGGTACTGCCAAAACTATCTGGCGACTAAGGACATATCTTCTTATGGGTACCCAAGTACCATAATAATAAATTCAGCTTTTGCAAAATGACAAAAGTTAAGTTTTAATTTACTAACCTTTGGTACCTGGTACCTGCCAAAGCCACTATGAGTCAAACAAAATTTGGTACCTAGAGATTTCTGGGCAAGTAGAATTAAACACTGATATTAGCATAGTGACCAGGTTTTGAAGTTTTGTGCTATACTTAGTATTTATGCTATTTTAAATGGGATGTGTTGTTTATTTTAATTAAAATGAAATAAGAGTGCCAACTTTAGTAAGAATCCAAATTTTAAAATAATATTTTTACCAAATGTCAAGATATGACAACAGCATTTTTTTAAATCTGGCACCACTGCTGATATCACCGTTTAAAAAATAAAGCAATAAACTTACCAGAACTTTTAAAAATAGCTTAGGGGCTTCTATTTAAAAAAAAAACAAAAACGAAAAAATATGTGTAGCACAAAACTGGAAAATCAGACAACACTGCCGATCTTACCATTTAATTCTACATGTTCGGAACATTTTAGATATCAAATTTGGTAAAAATATCTAAAGCGGTTTTAATGATATTTAAAAATTGCGGTTCTTTTACTAACCTAGTATACAAGTAAGTAGCACATTTTTGTTTTTTTGTATAATTTTGAAAAAGTCTACGAAATCTTACGAAAGTCTGTTGGTGTTTTAAAGTGAAGTATCAGGTAGTTTTTTTGAGACAGGACTTAAAGATTTAAAAAGATTTAAAGGACTAAAAGATTTAAAATTTTAAAGAGAAAGGAAAAGGTCTGTAGAAAGTATGTTTCACAAAGTTAATATGTAAAAAAGAAACGAACTAAGTGGGAGGGTCTCTGAGGAGTGGCATTTTGCAAATATTCAAAGGAGGTGAGTAATACCGGTATACCGGGTTTAAAAATCGGTTTTCGAATACCGGTTTTGAAAAACCGGTTTTTGATTACCGGTTTTTCGGATAATCGGTTTTCAAATACCGGTTTTTTAGATAATCGAACCAAAACCAAAAACCGGTTCTTCAAATATCAATTAATTGGTTTTTGGTTAATTGCAATTTTATCTTAAAATAAAATAAATACATTTTAATTTTGTAAAATAGGATGTTGCTTGACAGATTATACAGGGTGGTCCATTTTACTTAAGACAGGCAAATAACCGGAAAACGGCGCATTTTAGAAAAATTATTTTTTAAGTTAAACTTGTTTGAAATAAAGAAACAAATTTATTAGTGTCACTAGTCAGTGACCTTGAATAAAATTTTGAGGTCACATTCATATCAACATTGTTTTTTCAAATGGGAACCTCAATTTATTTCTTAGATTGAGAACCATTTTTGATTTTTCGATTTTTAAAACTGTTTTGGGTTTTCGGTTTGAAAACTGGTTTCTGTATCTCGGTTTTTAAAACCATTTTCGGTTTTAAAACTGGTTTCGGTTTTTCGGTTTTAAAAACCGGTTTTTAAATATTCGGGTAACCGGTTTTAACCGAAACCGGATTTTTAAAATCCAGTACACCAGTTTTGCTTTTTTTCGATTTTTGCCAGCCCTACTTTTAATACATATAAGAAATTGATAAGAAAAAAGCTTATCTTTACTCAACTTCTTTGCAAATAGAATCTAGATACCTGATAAAATTTGAGGTACGTGCGCAGGATTTTTAGCAACATTTTTAAAACAAACTTTTTAAAATTGGTAAAAATTAAAAATAAAATCGACGGGTCTCCGCGTTAATTAAAATTCTGTACATTTCGCACAAAAAGCGTAATATAACTATTAATAATATTATAAATCTTAGTAACGATTTAGTTTAAATTATAAAATTAAACATTATTTAATAATTACCCATGTGGCAATAAAGGTATTTGACTCGAATATTATGATTTACATGCCAAAGTTGATCATGTTTTAATTGATTTTACGGTATAAGCTCTGTAAAGTTGACATTTTACTCGTTGTCGTCCTAAATGAATGTTTATAAGATAAAAATATTTAATTTTGCAATATTGCAAATGATTAAATACCCCTCATCGTACTCCTTTTGTTTTAAATATAAAACCCAGCACTCTGTAGTTATTTAAACATGACTTTAGGAGCAGAAACAAGTTCGTATTAAGAATTTTCAATATTTTTTTATTTTAAATGTGCGACTCGGGGCTTAGACTTGGTGGAAAAAAAATATTTTGGAATTTCCAGAAAAATTTAATTCTTTAAATTGCTTCCTTTTTTTGACAGAGAAAACCTTAGTTTCAAAAGCACATTCTCCGTTTATATTTTTTTGGAAATTAAATCAAGTTTTATTGACATTCCCCAAGTTTGTAAAATTACCTATATACTTACAGCGTGTTTCTAAGTATAAAATTGTGAAAAATAAGGATTTTATGGCAAAAACAAAAGCGCTAAAATATTGAAATTCTATGGAAGTATTGCCATATATAAAAAAACACTTTTTGTTTTTTTTTACTTTTTACAATTACTAATTTACAATTCATAAAAAATGGTAGAAATAGACTACCACTATTGTTCTTGCTAACCAAATTTAAATGGAGACTTACGCACAGACCTCGGAATTATAAATTTTAAAAGCTCTATTTATTTATAAACTTTTTAACTCTTGTATTTTTTTCATTAAACTTACCAATTTTAAATTAAAAATAAATTGTTAATCATAACGTGTCGGAACACAGAAATTTATTTTATAAAAATCTATTTCTCTGCTGTTATCTATTAATCTAATTGTAGTTTATCTCTGTAGTTTAAACCCAATATTTTTTTTTGTTTTGAAAATAAAAAATTAAAACATTTTTATTTGTATGTTTTTTTGCGATATCTTATAAAAAGCAAAATATTCTTTATTTTAAAACAAGGATTCAACTCCCAATTTGTTTTTCGCATTTGTTTAGAAACATCCTGTATTAAAATATATATATATATATATAATATAAAAGTGAATGGTTCTTGAGCCTTGATATAAATACATTAATAAAAGGTAAAGTTCTTAGGGCATATGGCTCATCAATGACTGTAAAAATAAATAAATAAAAAATACCCTGTAAGAATTCGGCTACTATGTTATGGTTGGTTGTTTAAAAATTACGGAGTCTCCAAAAGAAAATGGAATACCCCGGGCCCGACCAAGACGGTGACACGTGTTTCGTCTTCGTTAAGACTTGTCAAACCGCTTCAGGTCGCTAGACGCCTTGATGACGCCCCGACTGACTGTAAATATTCTTTCTGGATCCCAGAACTAATAAATACAGACAGCGGTGCCATCTCACCAAGAAATTTAAAAACAACCAGCCATAGCATCGAGAGGTTAAAGGTGGTAGGTAAAAAAGTGCGCCATCTAGTTGTATATGGCAAAAGTTAAAAATGCAACATACTGTTATGCCAACAAACCATATGGAAACTGGCCGCCCAATTCTTACAGGGTATTTTTATTTATTTATTTTTACAGTCATTGATGAGCCATATGCCCAAAGAACTTTACCTTTTATTAATGTATTTATATCAAGGCTCAAGAACCATTCACTTTTATATTATATCGCAGTTTGGGTGAAAAATACTGCTTTCAACATAATTTTTATCATATTTTCAGTCACTGCTGTACGCCACCTACCTGGTTTTGGCAAAACTACTCATCTGAATTCTGCAAACCCGCAGACTGATGGGCGGCCAGTTTCCATATGGTTTGTTGGCATAACAGTATGTTGCATTTTTAACTTTTGCCATATACAACTATATGGCGCACTTTTTACCTACCAGCTTTAACCTTTTGATGCTATGGCTGGTTGTTTTTAAATTTCTTGGTGAGATGGCACCGCTGTCTGTATTTTTAGTTCTGGGATCCAGAAAGAATATTTACAGTCAGTCGGGGCGTCATCAAGGCGTCTAGCGACCTGAAGCGGTTTGACAAGTCTTAACGAAGACGAAACACGTGTCACCGTCTTGGTCGGGCCCGGGGTATTTCATTTTCTTTTGGAGACTCCGTAATTTTTAAACAACCAACCATAGTAGCCGAATTCTTACAGGGTATTTTTTATTTATTTATTTTTACAGTTATTGATGAGCCATATGCCCATAACTTTACCTTTTATTAATGTATATATATATATATATATATATATATATATATATATATATATATATATATATATATATATATATATATGCTTGCTGCTATAAATATAAGAAAAAGGAAGATAATTTTAGGAAATTTGTGATTTAACGATAAAATTCAATAATATTTGCGAAAGCTTTTTATAAAAAGAAATATATAGTGAAAACATTTCAACTGGCTATAATTTTATGAAAAATATTGATAATTTTGCACAATTTGAAATTTGTTAAAAAAATCTGATCAAATCCACCAAAGGAATATAGATAGAGGATTCGCTTTTAAAAGTAAGATGTTTTCTGAGCGTAAAACCAAAAAATCTTTCCTAGGTAAAAAAAAGTATTTTAAGAACCGGGTATCTTAGGACAAGTATATCTTTTAGGGTTTTTTTCCCTAAAAGGGATTTAGATCCCAATTTATATTTAGAACACTCGATACGGCTATTGACATAGCTTAAGTCAGACATAATTTATTCTGAAATCAATGCCAAAATAGGCAAAAATTCATAATGTAAACAAAACCTGTTGTGAACAATGACTTATTACAGCAGAAAATATTAAACCCAAACAGTTTCTAGTTCCTTACGCCATGCGCAGGTTTCATGGCTGGGCAAATACGAAATAAGATTTTTTCTTTTTAGTACGTGATACGTATTTCAGCAATGCTTTTTTAATTATCTAAAAAATATTTAATCAGGCTCTGTCATGGGCTATGTTCATTCGAAAAGGTTTACTTACCTAATCATTTTTTGTGGACTTTGCGGCATTGCTTTTAGAATAAATTATGTCTGGCTCAAACTTTATCTTTTTTCCACAATTCACAACCAGAATTAATTTGTTTCTAGTTCCTTACGCCATGCGTCAGGTTTCATAACAGGGCAAATATGAAATAAGATTTTTTCTTTTTTAGTACGTGATACGTATTTAAGCAATGCTTTTTTAATTATCTAAAAAACATTTAATCAGGCTCTGTCATGGGCTATGTGCATTCGAAAAGGTTAACTTACCTAATTATTTTTTGTGTACTTTGCGGCATTGCTTTTAGAATAAATTATGTCTGGCTCAAACTTTATCTTTTCCCACAATTCGCAACCAGAATTAATTACCCAAGATGTTAAAGAACAACTATTTATTTATAGAAGTAAATTGTTCTTATAACATCCTCTATACCAAATACTATAAATACTACAGCATAAATTTGTGCAATAATTATAATAATAAATGACCCATGTAGAAAACTAGCACGATTATGTGAAGCAATCGAGAAAATAATGTGAATATGCAATTCAGATTCCTCGAGTCTAATAAATCTGAAAATATATACGGTTATTAGGTTATTATCATCAATAAAACTGTATCTTTATTCATGGGTATCTTTCATATACCATACCGTTCCATACTCCTACAATCTGATCCCATTACTTAGTGATTTTACCTATCTTGTGCTATTTCAGCATATGATAATCATGACTGAAATTTGTCAAATTTGTAAAAATTGCAATATATTGCAATATGTTTCCAAATAAATAGGTATTACATAAACCTAAATACAGGGTGTTTAATATTCGATGTGCACCATTAGGATATTAAAAATGGTGACATATACATAGTGGGTTAAATTACGGCACGAACATCGTTTTTCCACAATCTGCAACCACAATTAATTACCCAAGATGAAAAGAGCAACAATTTACTTATAGAATTGAACTGTTTTTATAACATTCTCTATAACAATTTCTATAAATACTACAGCATGAATTTGTGTTATAATTATAATGATAAATGACCCATGACCCACGATTATGTTAAGCAATCGAAAAAATAATGTGAATATGGGCAGCAGGGTGATCTATTTAAAATAACAAAGTTACCTTATATTAAAAAAATAGTTTTTTTTTTTTAATAAATTACTAAAGAATCCTAAATATATTTTAAGCGGTACAGTTTTGGCATAGGAATTGCAAAACAAACTTACCCTATTTTTATTCCTAACATCCAAAAATGGAACAATATACAGGGTGTTCCATTTAAAATAAGCAAGTAGTGTGCAGTTAAAGGTAGCTAATAATTAATATTAGTTTCTGGATACCCTGTATAATTTCTAGCAAAAAATTAAATGTAGGTGATGGCACAGTTTATATTCTAACAGCATAACGTAATATACAAAGCGTAAGCAAGGTAGGGTATATTAAAATTTTGTTTTTGTCATGATTTTTTAAAAATCCTAAATATCCTAAAAACCTTTCATTTTTGGTGTAGGTATCGCTGATAAAACTTACCTTATTTTTGTGTTCCTACAATTCAAAAGTTAACTAAAATACAGGGTGTTCCGTTAACCGATTTTTATTTTTTTCTTGACTTTCGGTTTATAATTTGTTGCTGACTCTTAACACACTGACAAACAAATTTGTAATTAGCAACAAATTTTAGAAAAACTTTTACCTAGAAAAATCAAGTGTAATGCTGACGTGAGCAGTTTTTGTGAGTTAACCGATTTCTAATCTTTCTTGACTCTCGGTTTATAATTTGTTGCTTACTCTTTACACCCTGACAAACAAATTTGTAATTAGCAACAAATTTTTAGATTAACTTTAGCCTAGAAAAATCGAGTGTAAAGCTGGCGTGAGCGGTTTTTGTGAGTTAACCGAATTCTAATCTTTCTTGACTTTTGGTTTATAATTTGTTGCTCACTTTTTACACCCTGACAAACATATTTGTAATTAGCAACAAATTTTTAGATTACCTTTTACCTAGAGAAATCGAGTGTAAAGTTGGCGTTAGCGGTTTTTGTGAGTTAACCGATATCTAATAATTCTTGACTTTTGGTTTATAATTTGTTGCCGAGTCTTTACACCCTTACAAACAACTTTGTGATCATACTCTGTTTCGTTGCAAGAGAAGTAATAAATCATTTAATTTTATGGCAATTAACTTTCTGTGTTAGTCCGAGTATCAATATTTTTCTTCAATTCTACCTGTAATGTACTGATAAGGCATCATAATTTTAGGCCGACAGACTCCACTCTAATATTCGTCAATCTTTTGGGTCAAATACAAAGGAATAACAGATGTTTACCCGTATTTACGTGCGAATAATGTGATAAAAACCTTGACAGTGGCGGTGCGCTTGAGTTTAATTTTGGGAACTTACCCTTCTTAAACAGTTTAGGTAAAATGAAAATCAGGTTTCTTCTATATGTGTAAAAAGTTTATTTTAAAATTTATAGTATATCAATATTGTACAGTTGGTATAATTATAGTTAATAATAACTATTTTATTAAGAAAATAATACAAATTAAAAATGCAAAGTCAAAAAATAATTATTTAAAATATAATCTATACCTAATTAAATATGCTACATAATCTACATCTAGTTATTCACATTCTTCCATTTTTGACATACTATCACTACTTGAGTCATATGAGTCTACTTGTATAATTAGAGGTTCAACAGTTGTATCTACTATTATATCCAAAGACCACATTTTATTTTCTACTTCTAATACTATACTATGTTCGACACATTTTTTCCAGTTTTCTGGGGAAGCATTAGATATGGCAATTTAAAATAGTTTTTTTACATCTACTAGTTTAAACGTAGTATTATTTCGGGCTACTTCACCTTTCACTTGTACCCATATAAGTTCTATGCGGTTTAGTTCGCAGTGATAAGGTGGCAGCCGATATACAGTTATATTTTGTTTCTTAGCTATTTCATCAATTACAAAACGTGTGTACTTAGCTTTATTTGTGGCGACTTCACTGCAACTAGCTGCAACAACTCTAGTTTAACACTATCTGTAGGATGTTCAATATTTTGCTGCATCAACCAGGATTGAATGTCTTTTTAAGCCAGCTTAAATTTGGAACACGATTTACTTTTTTAGAGTGGTAACTTGCATTATCCATTACAATAATCGAACCCTCTGGTATTAAGTCGATCATCTGAGAAAACCAGTCTTCAAATACACCAGCATTCATATCTTCGTGATAATCTCCTTTTTTTTTGGACTCAAACATTAAAAGACCTCCATCCACAAAACCATTCTCGTTTCCAATATGAGTAATAATTAGTCTACGCCCCTTTCTCAGATGGAGGTTTTAAACCCATAGAAAGTCCTTCATTAAAAGCCTGGCGAGCAGTTGTTATATTCCCATCTTGCCAATATTTTTTAACGGTATGTCCTTCATTTATCCAAGTCTCATCTAGATAATATATTGCCTTTCCTTCAGTACGAGCTTTTTTTATTTTCTCAAATAATCTCTCCTCCAATGGACAATTTCTCCATTCTCTATTAATAAAGATTTTCTTTGAATTTTTCCACTGAAAATTTAGACCTTTAAGATTTTCCAAAGTTTTACTCTACCTATTTCCGGCACGTGTGGATGATTTTTGCAGCTTGAAACATGACATCTAAAGTAGGGATTTTTTTCGGTAAAAGAACTATGTACAATTCGTCGAATTGTTTGCTTTGTGTCGTTTGGTATATAAAGTTCTGTTTTGCCCGGTCGTTTTTTGGTGGAATTATACCTCCCTCTTTCACAATCATCCACACACCTAATTTAGAGCTTACGATCATTTCTAATATAATCGAGTGCGTTTTTAGCAATCTGCTTTTCGTTTACAGTTAAATTTCCGAAACATGCGCGTTTCTGCGGAGAAGCCATTTTTACAATACTGTAATACTTTTGAACAATACTCTAACAATTTATATAACCACTCAGTTGCGCAGCATACGGAAAGATACTAGAATATATATAAAATTTATAATCCTTATTTGACACGCAATTCGGTGTATTTCTACCTGTTCTTTGCACTGGTGCGCCTGTGGTTTTACAACCTTCTAACCGTCCCAGAGACATTTTTTATTTCTATCACTTTGCAGCAGAAATAGAGGTATAGCAACAAATTTTTAGATTAACTTTAACCTAGAAAATTCGAGTATAAAGCCATAATTTTTATGAGGCAGCTCTGTGGCAATACTTTTGTATAACATTATGTTTAATAAAAACGTTTTTATTCGGTAATGAATAAAAACAACAAAATTTTTGGGTCAAATTTGATTCGTTTAAAGTTATCCTCTCCCCTTCAACCTGTCGAAAAGTTTAAGTGGGAAAGGGTCAAGCGATGCCTCATTCTAAATGAGTTTTAAAATATTTCTCACGACCGTTAAAAAATGTTGTTTTTTTTTTAATCATTAACAGGAAGTTGAAAAACCCCATTTTCAAGGAAGATAACTTTTTTAATAAGTAAGCGCTTAATTTTTATATTTGTCCAAAAATATAGGTTATGTTTGTGACGTCACTTTTTGCCATAATATTTTTCTATCTGACAAAATAAACCAATACTTGCAAACAATAAAATAAAGTCACTACAAAAACATGAAAAAAATGTATTTTGCCCTTAATAACGATTTAAACGTAAATTCCCTGTAAAAAATATCCAATATCAATGACCCCTGTTTCCAGGTTTTAAAATTCTCTGTAACTGCAGCACTAATAACTACTCAATTTAAGTATAAACAGTAAAAACTAAACATATATAAAAGTCCAATAACTAAAAAGCAAAAAAATAACACCAAAACCTTGAAAAAACCTTCCAGTACGATTGTAAACAAAGAATTACGGAAAAAGAATACGTCACAAAATTTAGCAAATACAGGCTAAAAGGAATCGAGCAATCCTTATTAAAAAGTTTATTTTCCTTACCCCGTTCTAGTACACTACATAAAGCGTTATAAAAAGTCACTTTTTTACCACTTCGGAGTTTTTTTCAATGCCTACTACAATAATCTCAATATCAATTTATGTATCAGCAAACGCGACATCAACTAAACCAAACGGTCAAGTTACCTTTGATTTCGTCATTATTTCTTTTAGTTTATGTGTCACTAGTTTTAAAATTTGACAGTTTGCAAATTAATTTAATAGAAATTATTAAAAAATTAATAGTAATAATGAATTTGAATGACTAAGGCATTGAAAGGGGAGTTTATACTGTTTTAGTATTATTTCTACTAAAAGTAAGTAAATACAATTTTATAAAATTAAACAATAAATTCATAGTTATAAGGAGGATAATTGTCTCTTAAAAATAAGGAGGATATGACTTTTTGTTGCAATATAATGGCTATGCTGCAAAAATTAAAATCAATAGGTTTAGATAAATAAAACATTTTTAAAATATTAATTTGGAAAATTTTTATACGGTCTTGAAAATAAAATAGTATGTAACACATGCATTAAGTGCTTTTTTATTATGGGATTGCTTTATGTACTTGTTATATAAATTACTATTCTTTAACAGTTGTGAATGCTTAAAATCCAAAATTTCCGAGTAAATTTATTTTAAATACCGGGTATTCCTAGCCGATGGCTCACCCATATAACTTTTTTTATTTTTAAAATAACAGAAAAAATTTAGTACTTAGGTACTTAGGTATATTACAACTATGCATTATTTTACCGATTTATTATAATTTTTTTTTATCTTTGGACAAAACCACGAAGCCTAAAAGCCTAAATACTAACATTACCGTGGGTGTCTTAAGCGAGGTAAGAAGGGAGTTTGTTGACACGGGTCTTAAATACTTGAAGATTTTGGGGGAAGGAAAGATCTCCACGTGCAGCAGGTTCCATATTCTAGAAACTGTAGGGATAAAAGAACGAACAAAGTGGGAAGTTTGGGGCCTGTCCAGTTGGACCGTATAGGGATGCATACGCGCGGAACCACGAGTTTCTCTGTTGGGAACCGTGAGTGGAGGAACTATACTGGACAATTCTTCAGAGCAGAAGTCATGGAAGTACATATAAAAAGCGATAAATCCCCCACAGCCCGACGATGGGCAAAAGCCTTTCTGTAAGTAAAGGATCATTAATGAGACGAATAGCTCTTCTTTGAATATAATCAAGACTGCTCAGGGTTGTGGGGGACGCCATGTCCCAGACATGAGAACAATATTCCAAGGGAGGTCGGATTTGGCACACACATAAAGTGTATAAATTAGAAGGGGAAAAATACTTTTTGGCTCGAAGAGAAATCTAAGTTTTTCTGAAGCTGCCGTGGCTATAGATACAATATGTTTATGCCAGGTAAGGTTACTTTCAAATGTCACGCCCACAAGATTAAAGGTGTCTTTGCTCTGTAAAACTTGGCCGCTCATAAGTAAAGGGGAAGTATTTGATTACTCTTTTCGCGACAAGGATCATGATTGTGTTTTGGATGCATTAAAATGGACGAGATTTTTGGCGCTCCAATCCAATATTAAATTAAGATCCTGCGAAAGAGATATCATGCATCGCTCTGCGTTTGTTTTTCAAATCAGGTTTAGTGATGGGTTTAGAAACCTGAAAACTGGAGTCTATCGTCTGCGAAACTATAAATGGAATTAGTTGTGGACGAGAGAAGGTCGTTGATGTGAAGAAGAAACAATGTTGGTGCCAGAACTGAGCCCCAAGGCACTGCAGCATTAACTTGGTAAAAGCTTGAAGAATGGCCGTCCACAATTACTGATATACGTCGATCAGATAGATAACTAGAGAGCCAAGTACAGAGTTTAGTTGAAAGACCATAGGAGGGAAGTTTATTAAGAAGTGCGACATGCCAGACCTGGTCAAAAGCTTTGGATATATCAAGAGCAACGATCTGAGACTCACCTAGAAACTTAAGAGACTTATTCCAGCACTGTGATATGAAGGAAAAAAGATCTGCTGTAGATCTTTTGTACCGAAATCCATACTGCCTGTCATGCAAAATTTTGTGTTTTTCTAAATACTTAAGAATTTGTAAATTAATGAATTTTTCTCACTTTCAGTTTTCGTTTTTTGCTTAGTGTATATTAGTGGTACAAAAAGATAGTATTTTCTTTTTTTTTTAAATCAAATATTACTGTTTTGCGCTCCCCTGAACTTAAAACTAAATAGTTGCCACTCTAACAAATAAATTTTAAAATAGCGAGAAAAAGACTGAACAATACTCTTTAGTTACGCCATGTAAGGCTACTTAAGGGTAATCCTTACTACCTAAAACCGACCATTAATTAGAAATACATTTCTATTCTGCAATCGCCACACATGCAATTGTTAAAGCAGAACTTGCATAGTAACATCGGCAGGTAATTAGTGCACTAATAGTATTAGCTGAATGACCATAATGACGTAATTTTGCACCCGGATTCCACGTCATTCCGCTGTTTGAAGACGCAACATGAAGGAGACTTAAAAGGTAGTCGAGACGCGCAAATGTGGCCGCTTTTTGTTTAGTTAAATGCCGCCGATTTGTGAAGAGAACTTCTTCAGTTCGTAATTGGTCGTACGTGAAGATATTCGCATGTTCTCCTTATTTCTATTCACGAATAGAAACCTATAAAGTTATGCAAGCTATTTGCTAATGTAGGAAGGATAAATCGGTATAACACTTAAAGATGCTTGCTTGGACAGGATTGGACTGGCTCACCATAAAAAAGCTCTCGCAAGATAACCGTTTTGTTTCTTAGTTGCTCAGGAGCGCAACTAGGATTTTTAACACGCTTTTATTAACTTGGGTTGTAACTATCCATCTATCTATCTATCTATCTATGTAACGGAATCTTTGAGCCTAATTTTAACCAACTTCCAGCTATTCGATTTCTTTGAAACTTTGCACACGTGTCAAGGACCGATGAAGATGCAATAATTTAAAAACAGTATCCCGTTATCTTTTTTGAATCGCCAGGAAAAAAAAATTCCATTATATTATAAAAACAACACCTAGGATGCCATCTGTTGGCAACATTTCAAACTTTGCTATTAAATGAAGAAGAAATTTTTTAGTTTTTACACAATTTAGTTAGTTGCACCATGAGTGTTTAATTTTTATGAAAAATAAAAATATAGGGTTAGTTGCACCATTAGTTCAAGGATTAAATAATAAAAATTACATTATGTGTAATGTATACATAATACATAATGTGCAATTAATAAAAATTAACATTCTTTTTTGGATCGCCAGGAAAAAAATTTTTCCTTTATATTATAAAAATATAAAAACAACACCTAGGTTGCCACCTGTTGGCAAAATCTCAAACTTTGCTACTTAATGAAGAAGAAATTTTTAGTGAGTTGCAATCTGTTGGAAAAATTTTAAAATGTGCCACTCTTGTTCATTAAAAAATTTTTTCGCCATTTTGTCAAGAGTAGCAGAAACTAAAAATGAAAAATAATTAATAGTTTAAAAACTAAAAAACACGCTTTTATATGCAACCGAACTAAAAATTAGAAAATAATTTTTCATTACAAAGAGTTTGTCACTTCAGAATAAAAGCGTGGGGTGCATTTTACTATTTTTTCATAACTTTTCCCTCATAGATATTTGCAAATAGAATAATTATAACATTTAATATATTAAGCACCCCACGCTTTTATTCTGAAGTGACAAACTCTTTGTAATGAAAAATTATTTTCTAATTTTTAGTTCGGTTGCATATAAAAGCGTGTTTTTTAGTTTTTTAAACTATTAATTATTTAATTATAGTATAGGAGGTAGCAACGTTTTCCTCTTCTGGATAGACCCTGTGCTGTCTGGCAGGCCGTGGTGGTTGCGTTTATTAAATTTTTGTCTTTAGACAGTTTTACCAAACACATTTTTTCATTGCCAGACACTTTTATCATTGCTAATTATCCAGTCGTCTCCCTTCTAACTTCTGAACCGTTCGGTATATTTTGATGAAACTTGGAACGATAATATACCTGTTCAGCTAAATAACTTAACATATAGGCATGAAAATAAACAATATAACGTGAATACCCGCATGTAAACATTTCTGATTGGATGAGTCACTTACATCCTTTGTTGTTGCTTTACTGGCCGATATCCCAATATGTTATGAATGACATTAAAAGGGCAATTTGTTACTAACTTAATTACATTCAATAAGTCCAGTAGCGTCTCGAAAGGCAATTGAAGAAATATTTCTAACAAAAAAACCAAGCCACTATCTGTGTTAATATTTCTAAAATGGTTATGCTTTCTTTAAATTAAGGACATAAAAATACAGCTTTAAGGTTTCTATAAAATATAATAAATTGCAATTTAGACCAAAAAGGAGCATTGCGAAAACTTTTTTAACTGGGTTTTATAATTTTTATTAGCAAATATGTAACAACAACAATAAATATTTTTATAAATAAGGTTTATATCCAGTTTACCAAATTTTTAGTAAAATAAGTAAGATGTTTTAGTTTTTTGAAACATCCCACACGCTGTATCTTGATGATATGCCAAAAATGGTGAGGCTACAGTCACGAAACCAAAAAAAAGCTTTAAAGCTTAATTTATAGATTGACGTTTTGGTTACCGATCGCCGTTTGACGTTTCGGTTTCTGGTATGGTATATGAAAACGGTGAACAGAAACTATAAATTGTCAAATGCAAAGTTGTTGTTTTATCTTTCAACTCAAAACGTCAAAAGGCAAACGAAAACAGAAAAGTCATTCTATAAATCCAGCTTCAGGCTCAAAATTGACATGTTTCAAGTATCGGATTGGGCGGGGTTTGTGACTGTAAGCCTTCTCATTTTTAACACCGTGTTTAAAAATTTCATGTAAAACGTTATCGTAAACTTGTCTGACAAAAAAAGTGACAAGGTTCCTCCAAACTGACACCTGAAACATGTTAAAAGTGACAGTATTCGTGGTGCAACTTTCACTATAAATTATTATTTATATAATTATTTTTAAATTGGGACTTTTCTGTCATTAATATACGCTACTATTGTGTAACTATAGTATTTTTTAAGCAGCTTCGAAAAACGCATGTGAACATAAAAACACAATAAACCCAAACATGAAAAGCTATATTCTTATCCACCCAAATCCGATTTTCACGATTTACCAGAATCTAAAAACACTTTCTCTTCTATCACGACTCTTATTATAGTGATCGACTGTGGTTCTTTATTGGGTACTGTTCGATGGTACCGAAAAAAGTCTCACGCCCCTGCTGAGACTCGACCTGTCAGCAATATGGACCATTAGAACAGGTATTGCGGTGAAGTAAGAGGTTTAAAAAATCGTGAAAACATGTTGTATGAAGGATTTGTTGAAATATTTTGACAACTTAATTAAGCGAAAAATAAACAGTCGTAGTCGTTTTTTCAATTAAGATGTATTTCTTAATTTCTTAATTATACCCATCGTAATTGGGAATATTTTAAAGTTTAAAAGTCGCGCTAAAAGTAGATAAAAAAACGAGTTTAAACTTATGGGACTTATTTGTAATAGGAGAATGTTTGGAAAGACATAATGCTTAAAATAGAACAGAAAGCAATTTAAATGTAGGTTTTAGGCTCAATTCATACTATTGATCGGTACGTTCCCAGTTTATTTTCAACAACAATGAGCCTGTTCACACTGTCGATACCGCTCCAGTCTCGGTGCGGACTTATTTCGATACCGATATATTCCAAAGAATATTTTATCGAAGGTAGACCGGACTTGTGTTGGACTTGTATCGATTGTATGTACCTACACGTTTTCGACTTCTCTTCACTGCGTCATCTGTAAGGTGTATTCCTAACGAATGCATGTGAGATTTTATTAACAAGTGAAATCATTTAAAGAATATATTATTTAAATAATTAAATAATATTAGTAATTAACAAAAATATTTCTGATAACGTTATTTGTAATTCACTTGGAATTAGTAGAAATAGCCGGTGAAAAATTGTTGTGTTGTGTTCTGAAAAACCTTAAAAACACCCCCCTTCACCTTTTATCGGATTATTTTAGTCCAGAATGGTTTTTCTTACATAGGTTTGATAAATTTAACAAAAGTATAAGAATTTTGCTGTAAAGGTTTTTTTTTTCTATCAGGAATCAGCTCCGAATCTAGACTTCGACAGCCCATAGGCAGAGCATGTGGTGGAGGCCCTTAATCCAGGGGGTGCAAATACTTAAAAATGTTTGGGACCAAAAAGGAAAACAGCAAAAAAAAGGTTCTTAACTCAATTAAACCACCACAATTTTTATATACAGACCCCAAAAAATTTTGAAGACCAAAAAA
Source organism: Listronotus bonariensis (assembly GCA_014170235.1). Taxonomy (NCBI): domain Eukaryota; kingdom Metazoa; phylum Arthropoda; class Insecta; order Coleoptera; family Curculionidae; genus Listronotus; species Listronotus bonariensis. The sequence continues at coordinate 235,283 of JACEGR010000330.1, read as the reverse complement.
TAAGGTCCTTACCTAACTGTGGTGCGGTTGCAGCCCATGGGCAACTGCAGGGCCGATCCTAGGGTGTGGTGCGCCGTGGTGCACAAAATTATTTTCCGCCTCTACAAGAAAATGTGTATTAAGTGAGTGAGTGAGTTTAAAAATTTTGGAAGACCAAAAAAAAAGGATCTACGCTTTAAAATAACACTGCTTTCTAAATCCCACTTTTTAAACAGCGCGCTTAATTTCTTAATTTTCCGCCTTTAAGTCCACAATTTTCCGCCCCTGCAGCATTGCGCCCTGGTGCCTTGCACCACCCGGTAGGCACGGCCCTGGGCAACTGCCTATGTTACCTGTGCTTAAATCCGGAAGTGAATACGCCCAATTTGTATCATAACACCCATTTGTGACGTCTAAATAAAAAATGCAAGAATAAAAGACAATACTGAGTATAGTAAAAAAGTTAATCCAATAAATATTTATTATAATAAAAAAAATACAGATAATAATTCTTTGATTTTGTAACTTATTTTTTTAGTTTTTCACATTAAGTATTTTTTTTATAATGAATTATATATACTATTTTTATTTGCTTACCCTAAACACACCAATAATTTTTGTCGAGGAGAACAAGCTTCACAAAACTTGATATTTAATTTTTTAATATTTGGCTCAATCTCAGTAAGTCTCATTTCAAATTTACCAGAATCCACTCTAAAATACTGTACAAACTTTTTTTCATCCTCTATTAAGTGGCGATACATTGCCTAATATTTTTTTTTTTTAATATGGATGCACCCACATTCTTTTTATTTATGTATTTTTGGACATTTTTGGAATCTTTGTCTACCACAGCTAATTGTTCAGTAGAAAAATGTATTGTTGCATTTACAATATTTTGCATCAACTTCTGAAAATGCCCCGAGCTGTATAGTAAGAACATTTTAAAAGCGCAAATTCGGTACCCTTTGAAAATAATACAAAAAAACATAAAAAAGGCCGCCTGCAATCGGACTATTTTATACAAAGGCGCCGCTATCCTTTACAGCGACGCGCCGATACACTATGGGATAGAAATCCATTATTTTGGCTAAAAAGCAACTTTAAAATTTTAATGGCTCATGCTGTGTATTTCAAAGTAGATACTCCAAACTACATGTACGCAAAATTATAAAAGGATATGACGACTTCTATTGCGGTAATAGAAAACTTGAAAATGTATTTTAGGTAAACATTTAATCTACTTAGTTTATTATTAGCCTTGTTTACTAAAGAAAGTAAAAGAGTTTAAATAATAAGACCTATTGTTGTCTTTCCGATGCAGTCTCGCGAAGTCTCGCTACTTTTGTCAAAGATTTTTTACCTTTTTCTTTATCAGTTTTTGTACTTACAATTGCCTTCCTACTTTTGCTACTTCTGAGTGTAAGGACAGATACAAGATTTTTTATAATTTACAAGGTTTTCCATTTTAAAATTTAATATGTTTTGTCCTACACTGTATATCCTAAAAGATAAAAGCATTCTGCTGAAAGATATGGATTCTACAGAATCTATCCAACAAACCAGTGTTTTTTATTTATTTTATACGTTAATAAATAAAAAGTTGGGATGATGTATTTCTATTACGCTTCTAAGAATAATTTGAAATTATTTTTCAAATTTGGATGGTCATATTTCGAAACTAATTGAGATAGACACATCAAATGTAGTATTTTTTAAAGCATTTTAAAAAATTTTTTGGTGCTGATATAATATTCAGGGTATTCCATTTAAAAAATCATACCTATTGTCGTACCCTGTATATCATATGAGATAATAATCATCGGATTACTAAATAGAATACTACCGATTTAAGGTTTTCAAAAGCATTTGTAATTACGTTGATTTTTTCAGTAAAAAGCACCTCATTTTAAGTTAGATTGGTAAGTTTCAGAATTTTGACCAAAAAAATTAACTTCTATCCCATAGTGCGATGACCAGCTGCATTAACCGGCATATCATAAAAGAAATAAAGCAAAGGCGGCCGCGAAGACAAGCATGCCGATTTATTTGCTCCTAAACTTTTTTGTGATTTTTTTCTTATCAAAGAGCACCGAATTTACATTTTTAAACTGTTCCTTCTATACATACAGTAGGAGAGAGTGGGAGCCAAACGTTTATTGGACCGAGAACGAACTGAAAACGAACCAGAATCGTACCGATAGTATGAATCAGGCTTATGGTAAAAATAAATAAAAAAATTAGAAAAGGCAATTATTTGTTAGTACCTAGCAAACTAAAAATAATATAATTAATATTAAATTAAAATCATAGGAGCTACTCGAACTCTCCACTCAGCAAATATCTACTTATGGGTGGTACTTTTTTAAATTGTCGCACTGCATATAAAAATAGTTAGAGAATAATTACATTAAAATAAAGTCTTAGAAAACATTTATGTAATATTTAAATAAACAATAATAATTATTTAAAAAAAAATGGTAAACAATCTATCTATATATGTCAACAAACACAAAAAAACGTTAAAACCATAGTGACCTCCATCAATATTTTCCCTTATTGTGAACTTTTTGGTATAATATACAAATAAAAAATAGGTTAATTTATTTTTGAAAAAACCTGTACATTCCTCTTTAGATTTTACTACAATTTTGTACATAGATTTGTATTTTTTTTTAGTAGCATCCGATTAAGCAACTAAGTTAACAAACAGAAGAAGCAAACTATAATTATTATTTTTAAATAAGATCAACGATTAGGTCAGTATCAATCAATTACAAAAAACATCTTCATTAAATCATTGACTGATTTATTATACAGAACGATTTAAAAATTGATATTATCAGACTATATACATAATAATAGGCTCATTATTGTTTTTAATAAAGCCGTAAATGTCTGATTTGGGCAGCATGAAGCCTTGTTACAAAAAATAATAAGAAGCTAAAATCACGATTTTTGTTTGACGAGTTTTAACGTATGGGATTTTTTATTTACTGATCATTGCAGAATTTAGTACATTCAGAGCTTTAATATACCGGATGTCCCTAGCCGGTGGCACACCCCTATAACTTTTTATTCTTTAAGATATTGTGACGTGGAATTTTGGAATTACATAGGGGCCACTTTACGTCACTGGGGCAAATGTACCATATGGAACTATCTATTGGGACAATGAGACCGGTGGACCATCAAAACTAACTTTGCATTTTTTAAAACCAACTTAACTTATTTGACTAAATAAATTTAGTACGGGCATACCCTCACTAGGGATAGCCCGTACGGGGCTTAACAAAACTTTAACTTTATGCTTGACTTTACTAACTACTTCCTATCTCATAAATATTCCTTTTAATTTCTTTCTCTCTTCTTTAAATATCAAATTTTTCAGTGTTTGTTTTGCATTTTTACGCTACCCAGTTTGTTTAATGTTTTTATTTTATTATTATAAAAGTAACCTAGAAAATTGTTTAATTTATACTTTTAAGACCTTGACACCTCACGTATATTTTTATGTAGCAAATTTCCCAATGTTAAGTACACTAATTAAAATGTATACTTATTTTTAAATTCTCAAAAATGTATATTTTTTAAAATTCCTAAAATGTATACTTTTTTTATACTAGGTATTCACAATATTACAATACATTTTTTTGTACATAGGTATCAGAGTTGGGTCGAATACTGAAAATCGGTATTGGAATACGAATGCGAATACCGAATATTGGAATACTCGGAAGAAAAAAGAATTTGAATACTCGGTATTTACGAATACCCGGAATCGGTATTCGAATACTGAAAAAAGATTTGAATACTAGAAAAGAAAAAAAACAATGATTATTAAAAATTTGAGAAGCAAAAAAAGGTCCTCACCTCATTTTCCCCTATTTCCTACTTTTGTTTCCTTTTGGTATTCAACTCGTGACAATTTTGGTATTCGAATACTGCTTACACATTCCGGTATTCGAATACTCGGAACGCCGATATTCGAATATTCAAAACAAGTATTCGTCAAATATTTAAAAGTATTCATATACAGAATCCCGAATACTAACCAAAAAGTATTCTGCCGAATACCAAACACACAAATGTATTCGATACTATTCCAATACCGGCAAAGTGTATTCTGAATACTATTCAGAATACTGAGTATTCGAATACGACCCAACTCTGATAGGTATAAAACATAAATATGCATTTACATATTTAATTGTTTTCTATCACATTCGGTTTAACTGGAAACAACCCCAACTTTTTTATTTTTAATGGGACCCCTGGTATTTATTTAAATAGAAAATTACATTCAAAATTCCATGTACAGTGACACTTCCTTTGGTACCTTTTGAAATGTAACCTCTAAAATTTTTAAATTTTTATTTCTAAAAGTGCCATCTAGAGAGCCATACATGATATTAAATGTCAAATTTTGAATTAAGTAGTCACGGAAAAATATTTATATGTGACAGTCTTCTGTCTTTTATAGTCTGTACAGACTTGTCTACAGTTTTCAACATCAGATTTAAAACTTTAAGTCCATGTTTTCACATGAATGGAGGGTGGCTCCCTATAAAAGCTATAAAAAGTATTTTTCTAGAAAATTGCAGGGTTTTTTAGTAAAAACAACTAATGACATTTCTAACATGTGTGCATGTCAAATTTTCTTCCCTTATTTACAAAAAACTAATGCGTATAGAACCTTCAAATATATCTTTACATGCGCAAAATACCACTATATTTACAAACATATTAAAAAATGTGTATATGGAGTTGGCCATATAGGTTTACATAAGGTTTTATTTTATTTTTCTGACCATATTAAAAACTTGACATTGGCTGTTTTTGAAAAAAAGAAACCCGTTAATTTGATATCACACAATTAATATTTTAGTTAAAAGTAGCAACTTATTCTGACACACCCTGTATAGTTATAGTTTAGACCCGAGGTATTTTTTTAATTCAGATATCTTAAAAACGGTTGTTTATATCATTTTTTAACGCTTATAACTTTTTGGGTAAAATATATTAATAAAAAATATTTAAAGTTAAATTCAGAGTAGATTCAAAAAGTTAATTTATTTTTAATACCTGCAAGATAGGTACAGGTGGTGCCTTTTAATTTTTTTATAAAAAAAAATAAGAGCCAATTTAAATTCTTTACCCGCCATAACACTCTTAACTGAATATTGTAATAACACACTTTTTATATACAAAATTATTTATAAAAAAGTAAAATAAGATTGAACTTTGATTACCCTGTATCCTAGATATCATCCACTTCTGGATACTTTATCTTTTTTACTACAAAAACTTCATTGCATTGGTTCCAAAAGTTCGTAACCATGGTTAATTACAAGGTAATTTTCTATATTTATTGCATGTCTGAAGCCTCAGAAATTTGTGGTATCCGCACCTTTTAGAGACACCTCCATTTTTTTAAAAGATTTATTTATTTATTTATTTATTTATTTATTTATTTATTTATTTATTTATTTATTTATTTATTTATTTATTTATTTATTTATTTATTTATTTATTTATTTATTTATTTATTTATTTATTTATTTATTTATTTATTTATATATTTATTTAAACCTACATTACAGGCAGTGCCCAAATAGTACAAAAAAAAACTTAAAAACTAATATAAAACTCGTTTAAATAAAACATTATTAAAATCATATACTTATATACTTTAAAATTCAATATCAAACAAAAAATAAGACAAATAATTGTTAAAATAATAAATATAAAAAGCGTAGAGCGAAGGGGACCCTAAAACTAAACAAACTCAGGAGTTCGGAACATTTGACGAAGTTATTAATAACTTTATGCCCAAATGTTAAATCCTGCTGCACACGTCGATCCTGCAGGCTCTGTAGGCCGGTTAACCTTAATCGTTCCGGATATGGAATATCAGAAATATTGGTAACCTCTGTCCTAGATCACTGTTAAAAGACAAATTTAGGTTCTGTCGTATATAGGGTGTCCAAGAATATGTGGACATCTCTCGGATTCACGTAAAATACGTAAAAATAATGTGACAAGTTCCTATAATTTTTTTCCAAAGCCCCTCTTTACAGAGTTATAAGCCCTTAAAGGACACCACTAAAATGAAAATAATTTTTTAATATAATAGAAACTAGTTAGGACTTCCTAAAATTGCATCCTTGTAAAACCCCTTCATCAGTTTGCCAGGACTAACCCCTTACACAATATTTATTACAACAATACTATTTTGGGTAGCTTAGATCCTTAGCTAATAAAAGGTACACCTATTAGAAATCCATAAATTAAAGCGTTTTCGACAAAAAAATTGTTTAATAGGGACATTGGCTGTTTTTAGGAAATGCATAAAAATAAGTGGAAGCCTAAGTCGAATTAAAAACAAAATTATTAAATTCAACCCTATTTAATCAAAATGTTGTTTTTCTCGAAAACGCTTTAATCGATCGATATCGAAGAAAAGTACTTTTTTAGCTATGGGGTTTAGGCTATTTAAAAACTAGTTATTTATTAGATAAAGTGAGTTATATTACATATAAGTCACGCAAGAAAAGTTTAAGTTTTAAGTAATTTTCTTAAGTGACTTATATGTAATAACTCACGTGTCTAATACAAAATTTTATCCAACACTTTCGTATAAATCGTTTTTAATATCGAAAATAATTTGAAAACGTCATCCATTATTTGTTACTTGTCATTGTCAACACCAGCAACAAAATTTTGTATTTTTATGAAATGTTGGAAGTAATAAAGAATTAGTATAAGTCACTAGTGAGCTAAAGTCTATAATTCACTAGTGAGCTAAAGGGTACTTTAGCTCACTAGTGACTTATAGTACACTTTATATCCTCAAAATCTGATCAATTATGTAGATATTATATGTAAGTGTTGGATAAAATATTTTTATTCCTTTATTATACAGGGTGTAAAAATAATTAGTACTATTGTTAAAGGGTTAGCCCGCCCCTGACGAACTAAGGAAGGCAAATGTTTTACAAGGAGTATTTTCCTAAGTCCTAATCGGTATTTATCATAATAAAAAAACATTTTATTATACCAAGAGATATAAAAGTTATTCAAGAAAAACGATTTTTCAGTGACTTCCTTTAAGGACACATTTCTCTGTAAAGAGAACTTTGGGAAAATATTTCTATAAACTTGTCGCAATATTTGTATGTGTTTTATATGAATTTAAGAAATTGCCGACATATTCTTGGATACCCTGTATAAGGTGGTATGACCATAAATAGAATACCATCATAAACCAGCGATGCAGGTAAACATTAAAATTCCTCTTGCCTCCGACGACGGCAAAAAAGTTGATTAGTTAAAATCGATGTACAGTAACGATAACAAATTATATTTATCAAAAAGAAACTGTCATCAAACACTATTAGTGGATAGTTGATCCTTATTTATAGCCAGCTCAAGTCATGCAGGCATTTGACACCCTTCAATTAGCAAACATTGCTGCAAATTAATTTATCCTTGGTAAAGGAAAATGAGAGGAATCGACACTATAATTCATAGGAAGATAATCGACAGAGCTGTCAAAGAACACACACTTAACACCTTAATCTGATAGTTCGTGCGACTTGGTTGCCCACCAGCCGACTGAACTTTTATTTTCAGGATCTTGTTCAGTTTGTTGAATTCTCGTTTTCAAGGCTTCGATTTTGCATTGTGCAAGTACCGACATGCAAATCAAAAATAAATGCACGCAATATTATTACTGCATTGTTTGAACTATTTTTTTAAAATGTAATTTTTTTGTTCTTGATACAGTCCACAAAGGGTTATAGTTAGGTGCGTAACTAAGATTTAAATTATTTTATATAAAAACTTTGACATGTGACTCAGGAACCCACACCAAATGTACAGGCTGTTACAACATTAGGATATCTGAAACAAAAAAAAGTTGTTTCTTTAGATAGCTTTCCCTAATACTTATTATAAAATGGCCACTTCCAAAAATAATGTATTTCTTTTTATCTTTGTCAAACCACGAAGGCTTACAGCCTAAATACTAACGTACCGTGGATGTCTTAAAGTAAGGTAAGAGGGAGTTTGTTGACACGGGACTTAAATACTTGAAGATTTGGGGGGAAGAAAAGACCTCCGCGGGCAGCAGGTTCCACAATCTAGAAACTCTAGGGATAAAAGAACGAAAGTGAGAAGTTCGGGGCTTGTCCAGTTGGATCGTATAGGGGCATACGCGCTGAACTACGAGTTTCTCTGTTGGGAACCGTGAGTGGAGGAACTATACTGGACAATTATTCAGAGCAGAAGCCATGGAAGTACCTACAAAAAGCGATAAATCCCCACAGCCCGACGATGGGCAAGAGAGGGAAGCCTTTCTGTAAGTGAAGGATCATTAATGAGACGAATAGCTCTTCTTTGAATAGAATCAAGAATGCTTAGGGTTGTGGGGGACGCCATGCCCCAGATATGGGAACAATATTTTAAGGGAGGTCGGATTTGGGACACATATAAAGTGTATAAATTAGAAGCGGAAAAATACTTTTGGCTCGAAAGAGAAATCCAAGCTATTTTGAAGCTGTCGTGGCTATAGATAGAATGTGTTTATGCCAGTTAAGGTTACTTTCAAATGTGACGCCCACAAGATTGAAGGTGTCTTTGTTCTGTAAAACTTGGTCGCTCATAAGTACAGGATGAATATTTGATGACTCTTTTCGCGACAAGGAACATGATTGTGTTTGGGATGCATTAAAATGGACGAGATTTTTGGCGCCCCAATCCAATATTAAATTAAGATCCTGCGAAAGAGATATCTGCATCGCTCTGCGTTTGTTTTTTAAGTCAGGTTTAGTGATGGGTTTAGGAACCTGAAAACTGGATTGAAGGGTACTATTGTCGGCGAAACTAGGAATGAAATTAGTTGTGGACAAGAGAAGGTCGTTGATGTGAAGAAGAAACAATGTTAGTGCCAGAACTGAGCCCTGAGGGACTCCAGCATTTACTTGGTGAAAGCTTGAAGAATGGCCGTCCACAATAAATGATATACGTCGATCAGATAGATAACTAGAGAGCCAACTACAGAGTTTAGTTGAAAAACCATAGAAGGGAAGTTAATTAAGAAGTGCAGCATGCCAGACCTGGTCAAAAGCTATGGATATATCAAGAGCAACGATCTGGGACTCACCTAGAAACTCAAGAGACTTATTCCAACAGTGTAATACGAAGGATAGAAGATCTGCTGTAGATCTTTTGTGGCTTACTTAATCAAATTTTGCCACTTTATTTTGACGTAAATTAACACACGAAGTTTTTAAAATTTTAATAGTAGGTATATCCACTATGTGATTTACACACTCAAATGGTGCGGTTTTAATATCATTGGCTTGAAGGTCTGGAATGGCTTAGCCGATTTTTAAAAACAAAGTGGCGTTAAGTATAGAATCAAAAACCCTTTAAAACTCTTTCTATTAAAAAATAATTGATTGTCTGCAAAGTGTGTTTACTGACAATAGTTGAACGTGACAACGTCGAAAGAATCATTACCTTTATCGTTGCTATAAACAATTGACATTCCCTTTGCACTGTACGCTCACTTAAGTAGGAGAGAAACAGATGTCGAACGCTGCCGAACACGGAGATTGTGCCTTTGTTGCTCGTTTCGCGCTCTCGCTTGCACTTCTAGCCTTAAATGGAACGCGAGGTAACGTCGCATGAGTCATGTTTTTGGTGCGTGCAGCCGGGTCCATTGAATTATAAGACGTTATCACGTCAAAAGGCTTAAGTGCCCCCTTGACACTAGGCCACGTGACCGAAATTATTTTCATGCCAAAGAGTAGCTGATATTTGTCTCATTTAAAAGTTAAAGCAAGAGAAAGTTTAAAAACCACACTGTATGTAAAAATTCGATCTAAACTTTAAACGCGTGTATGTGTAGAACGGTTAGGCCGATTCACAAAAATAAAGCGGTGATTAGTATAAAGTAGAAAGGCTTTTCAAAGAGGGTGTTACATGACCCCTCTTTTATAAAAAAAAGTTGCTAGTACCCCTCTTGGCACTAGGCCACTTGACCGAAATTATTTTAATGTCAAAAAGTAGTTCAAGTGATCTTACTGACCGAAATTTTACCCGATGTCGATATTCTGTCCCATCCAAAAGATAAAGAAGGCGAAGGACTTTTAATATCCTGAAAGTATTTTAAGGTATTTTTTGCAAATTATTGCTTTAAATACAAATATAAGCAACTAAACTCCTGAAATTGTAAATATTTTATAAAATTGCATAATGTGACCGCAAATAGTAAAGGCCTTTCCAAAAATTTATTAAATTAATGCTAACTTTTTAAGCATCTGGGTCCACTGTAACACGGCCTGCTTGGATCTTTGCATAAAAGCTAGAAGAGAGCTAATATCAACCAAATTTCTTCTTTCTCCGCGGAGCCTTCTAACTCATTGTCGCCCATCATGCATCCTCAAGAAAATCGGGATTCATCTGAACACAATCAAATTCCACTTCTTAAATTATCATTTGTATTTCTAATACAATTAGTTATGTATTTATTATATGACTTTAATAGATTTAATACATAATTTTTAGGTGTTGCAATTTTTGTAATAAAAAGTAGGTATACTTAGATAAAAACCCAAATTTAATTTAAAAATGTAAATTTGTTGCTGTATCAAAATGAATTGTAGAATCAATTTAATAAAATAATTTCAAATTTAATACTTACTGTTAAATTTTGCTCACGAAAAACAGTACAAAAAATTACAATTTTCAAAAAGAAACTTACAACGAAAAAAGCAACAAATTTCAGAGGTTTTACGGTTACTCAAAGTTTTTTCTTCCCACTACCTTTATTTTAAACTACGAAAGTTTTTTTTTATTATTTTTGGATGACAACCTGTGATACCTAGTTAAATTTATTTATTCTAATATTTTAACGAGACGCCTATGAAAAGGACAAAATTATATATAAAATAAAAAGGTTTACTGTCTCATGTTACTTTCGGGAAACTATACCAACCTACCGATACGAATATCCTATTAAAATACCTTCGATCGTAATAAAACCTTTTTAAGTATTAGTATTAGTAAATTAATAAAGATCTACATCTTTCCAAACATTCTACAGCTACAATTTCCTAGATTTATAATGATCAATAAGTACATGTTATTTCCTCGAGCTATTTCAATAAAATCAATCAAAGTAATCAGCTTTATTTTGTAAAAATAGGTGAAATAGCTCAGGGCGTTGAAAAGGTAATTATCGAAGAATTAAAATTATAATTATTATTATACGTTAAAGTATTTAAACATTTATTTTACAACAGAGGTAAAATGGCAAATACCGAGTACCAAAAGAAATATTTTCTACTGAGTGTAGCAAAAGAAATTTTTATAGTTTCAGGAAACCCATAGCATACCTACATCCTCTATTTTACTTACCATTGAATACAACAAAAGTTTGATAATAGTAATTTTGTTTAACTGAAAATTTGTTTTACAGGATGCCCGACAAAAATTGTGCGATACTAAAAAGCCTAAGATTTTAATTATTTTTAATTTAAATATTAGATAAAAAGAAATATTTTTATTCTAATTTTAACTTGACAACGCAACGGTGGCAGACTTGCCACCAAAACGTCGTTTTTAGAATTTTTGGCTTTTTGGGAGGTTTTTCTTTCATTTTGTTTCAGGCGACCGGCCAGTTTATATAGGAGTCGATAGGGCTGAACAAGGTCAGCTCGTATACCCCGGACCAGGACCACAGCAGTCCCATTCTTTCCAGGCGTGTACCCAACAAAAAGACCATCCAATAAATAGGTGATATTTACTTTTTTATTCGTTATTTACGAAATGGACAGTAATACATCATCATCCCGGAAAGCATTTTCATATTCTGCCAACGCTAATCACGTTCGGATGATTTGCTGCATAGGGCTTTCTTAACGCTGGCAAAATATGTACGTGAATTTAAAAAGATGGCAATTTATTATCTGTTTTACTACGCATATATTTGATTTGGTCGTTACCTAATGGAACTGCATTATCAATTTTTTTCCAATTAATTATGCCACTTGTTTAATTGAACACAGCCACACTTTTAATGATAATTACGAAATTCTACACTTGGCTAATAATGGGAAAGAGTTTTCTTTGTTGAAATCTTCAGAAATCAACAAAAGTAAAAACACCCAGTACATCTTAAATGACCAGCTTAAAGTTAACTCTCTCTTATTAAATAGTTTTAGTAAATAATAAAAAACATATGTTAAAAAAAACCCTAATAGCCTTTGACCATTTCATATTTTACCTAAAAGTCGTAAAACTTTGTAATTAGTATTGATTTATTAATATTAGTTTAATTTTTACGTCTGAAGAAGCTACAGTGATAGCGGAACACGTGTTCACAGCATCTGTGACGTGTTTAAAACGAAGTGGAATTTTGAACAATCAAAAAGTGTTTTATTTAAACCAGTGGTGGCTCGCGGGTCTAAAAACAGGTGTAGTGCAGGAAGGGAAAAAAACGCATTTACCATTTTAGCCAAATTAAAAATACTCAACTATCAAAAGTCTTAATCTAAGCTTACCTAAATTTTATACACCAATCAATCCTTCTACCTTTTAATGCAGCAAATGTATGAATTATATATTCATAAAATGGTTAAGTTTTTATCAGTTCCTGTAGAAGCTCATTTTGAATTGAAATATTGGCCAAAGGTAAAAGTCTATATTGGGATATAGTGTTTCTTAAGAAAGTTTTTAAACGCTTAAGACAAGAAAAACTCCGTTCCACTGACACGCTTGTCGACGATATCGTTAAAATTAGCGAAAAAAGTTTATACGCCTCGGTAAAAATGTCTTTATTTGTGCCAACTTGTTTCACTAACTGCTACAATAAAATATTTCTATAACTTTCATCCGCAAATATTAGGTCAAGTTTATTTTTGATTAAAATGATTCGGCATATATCTCCAATAAATTTTGAAAAGAATCAGTGGGAAAAGTTTGGTTATACTAGCCAAACTTTTGCAATATCAGCAAGACAAAGAAATTGTAGTTTGTAACAATCTTACTTCCATTTTCATCAAAATAGGATCTAATATTTCATAGAGAAGTGCTCTGTACTGTCCTTTAATTTCTTCTTGTGAAAAATCACTGTCGCTAATAATACTCAAACGGAAACAATCGAAATAATACGTAAAAATCAACGAAACGACCAAAACCTATACTATCTTTTTAAGGCTAGCGATTTACCAAGCAATACACCTGATACTTCCACCCGCGATTCTGGCCACCGGCAAGTAAAGCGTTGTCATGGCAACGGAGCGTCAAAGCGTAAACAAAACCCCGCATGAGGTGTATACTTCGGTCCGTTTTATATTTGCCATACACTGGTCGCGTTGCCGAAAGAGGAGGAAAGCGACTTGCGCCAGCGGTTAATTTATATGCTAGATTTTTCATGGCGAATTTTACAAATAAGGAATAGAAATGAGAAAAATGAATTAAATAATAGTAATATGTTTTTTTATGTTTTATTATTTATTTTTGGTGAAGTGGCACTTCACTTACTACACCTGATTATCCGCCACTAATTTCAACAAAATTAATAAAAATAATTATAATTATTTTGTTGTCGATCCGAATAAGTTTAGAATAGATATAAGTAAAGTCGAAGAAGTTGAAGTAAGTTGGCTTATTTTGTTTACTTTTTAACGTATCCCACTAAAAATAAAGGGTAGACCCAAACTATAAATTAATTACTTAGTTTGCGCACTTGATCTTGTTTGGGATATAGAGTAAGAGCGCATGGGTTGCAACAAATTTATTTAAACTTTACGTGTTTTAAAAAATAATGTTTGAACATATTTATATAGATTTGTATTTCTAAGTGTAGTAAATTAATGTGCACAAACTGTTTCATTTTTGACGGTTTTATTATTTTAAAAACTGTAAGAAATATCCAAGAAATTTATATGGAATACGAGTATAGTGCCATCAGAATGGTTGTAACATATACATAAAATGCCAAAGTGCCTGTACCGAGTCAATATCTTGCCTACGCTTGGCAATCGGGTAACGAATACACTCGAACGTGCTTAGCCTTGGCAGAAAATGAAAATGCTCCCGGGAATGCGTTTATTAGCTTAAATAAATTTTAGTAACAATATCAAAATATCTGTAAACACATAATTTTTTAAAATTTTCCTAGTCGCATAAAAACATTTAAATTTAGTGCATGGACAGCTAATTTAATCATAAATTTTGTATTTTCTAAATTGTACACATGTATAAAAGTTACTTTTCTTTCTTTCCTAGTATATTATGCTTTTAAGAGATTTCGTATGTATAATTTATAAATTTTTAAATTTATTATTAAATTATATTGACCTATTCTAGAGCCTAATTTAGAAAAACGTTTTCGAAGTGACTGCTTATAGTAGGGAGCCCACGATGCTAAATGTGGATTTACTCGGAGCGTCATGGAGACCTATTGGGTTGCAAAGCTTAAATAATAAGAAGAAGAAGATGTTATATAATGTATACCGTTTCATCGATGGGATAAGTGGCTATAGACTTTTCAATATGTCCAAAAAATACTACTATTATTTCGGCTTGTAGAAATTGTTCGGGTTCATTGAATTATTTTCTTTAAAATAAAAAAAGCCACGCTAAAAAATGTTAATCCGACGTTTTTCTTTGTAGCCCTCTGTTCCCTACGTCACTCTCAAACTTTCAGATTAGTGGAATATACACTGTTTGGCATGTAATTAACTACCCTATCTTAATCTGACGCGCTCGACAATTTCTGATGGATATATTTTTGTTTTTTATGATCGGCCCTGTATACGGGGCTTAGATGTGGTGGAGGCACTTAAGCGGGTACAAGGTATATAAATCTTCCGCGCTGTAGTAAATCCCGAAATCTCCCCGAGCCCCCTACCATTATAGCGAAAGTTCTGTTAAAGAAACGAAATGACTATAGAAAAGTAATAATTTCTATGCTTGCTTATTCAGGCTACTTTTTAATTACAAGTTAATTGACAGTTTAAACTACTTATTATAATTATAGCAACTTTTTTGTCATAAATCTTGACATTTCCCACCTTGGTGATTTTAAGCCATATACAAGAAATAATTGGGATGGATAGTAATTTTGTTGTCAGCCGGTATAAACTACCAAATTTTATAACGTATTAATAATTAAATCAATGCCTTAAAGTTACGCCACTGAAGTGACTTGTTGACACAAGAAACGAATCTGTATATTTCAACAAGCCTCACCACAATAATTCTCTTAAGAGCAATTACCGTAAAATCTACTGCCGGTATTGAACACAGAAAATTATTTGATCGAGATTAGAAATGTCGATATGAATCGCTAATAGCCGTTATCCAACTCGATATCGAGATATATCGAGCAAAGAATATGTTCCGTATGGAGTTCGGATCATAATTATCGGGTTATCTTATAAGAGGCTCGAAATAAAGATCTTTTTTATACAGGGTACTTTACCGTACAGGTTGAATATTCTGACAAAATTTCATATCTTTGGTGTTTTACAAAAAAACTGACAAAGATGCAGAAATTAAAGATATGCTCTATATTGGTTAGGCAAATTCATTTATTTAAAGGAAACTTGTTCTAAAAAATACAAAATTAAAGAAATTGCACGGAATACTCATTTCTCTCTCATATAACTTACACCACTCGTCTGAGACTCGTGCTGCAAAAGTCATAGTGGTAGAAAATGAGAAACATTCCGTGCTCCCATAATATTTATTAAAACTGTCTGCACAAAAGCATTAAAAAATCTTTTGACCAATGTGTTGTGCTAGAACTGCCTAACAATACTTCATAAATAATGTATTTTAATCTAACTACACGTTACGATATCGAATGTTTATTTATCCAATTTATTATAAGTTCTTATATCTTATTAGTACTATCCCATAAGCTAGGGTACCATTTACAGATGGTAAAAGATTTATTAAAAATTACCCTGATTTATACAAGTTCCGTTTTAAAAAAGAGATATTAAAGCATCTAGAGTTGGCAAAAGGACAAATATCATAAGATTTTCTGAGATTAACGCTTACAAGCAAATATCAAACTTTACTGACCCTGTGTACTAATCAGTTGAAACTTTACAGGTATGTTGTCGAAAGCAAGAAATAAATTAGGGTCCCACTAAACTATTTAGGATCGCCCGTTCCGTATTCGTCATTTTCAGAATTTGACGTACTCGAGATTCGTCGTAATATAGTCGACTTTATAATAAAATTATAAACCAAATACAAATTGTAATCCTTTTTAATGCACAAATTAAAACTATACCTATTATGAAAATAAAAGAAAATATTTGCGTCAGAGTTGAGTAGTATTTGAATACTCGGTATTCTAAAACCTATTTAGAAATTGGCTGATATTTGAATATTATTCAAATTCATCTGGGTGTTTGTTTTTGGTATTTGACGGAATCTCTTTATTGGTTATTGGTCAGTATTCGGAGTTCTATTTAGATTGTAAATACCGTTTTTGATTCATAGTATTCGAATACAGGTTTCGAGTATTCAAATACCAGGAATTCAAGTATTCGAATACCGGAATGTCAATATCAGGATTGGAACTTAGTATTTAAATAAAAAACAAAGTTACAACAAAGAAATAATATAATTTTTATGGGTAAGGACCTAAGGTATTAAAATTGTTTTTTTCTTGGTATTCGAATACTAGGTATTCAAATACTTCAATATGGTATTCAAGATTTGTATTCGAATGCAGGATTTCAGTATTCGATCCAACTCTGATATACCTGTTATCCTTAAAAGATACAGTACTGTAACAAACACACATAAATTGGAGGCAAGGTAACATAGCGATTTGTAAACTGATAACACCACTACTACTATACGTTTCACAATAAATCTAAGTCACGATAAATCTGAAGTACGTCGAATTTCGAAAATGACGAATACGAAACAAATATTTATAAAATTTAATCAATATAAGTCAAAATAAAAATAAACAGCTCTTAATCAAAACGCAATTTTTATAATACTTCAAAATTTTTACTGCTGGTTTTAAATTTAGGAATTTTAAAACCCGCAACGTACGAAACTTGTTTTATTTCTAAGATACAGGGCGGCAAGTTTTTTAGAAATAATGGCATTTAAAAAAAACATTAAAAGCCCTTTAACTAATTTAGATCAAATTTGGTGCGTCTGAGTGGGCACCACAGCAAATAATTTTGAAAAAAGTACCCTACTGAATATTTAGTACCCAAAGAATTACCATCCATTCTTTATATCTAGCTTCGTTTTAAATAAATAAATATAAAGCCACTTTAATTTTTTGCCAAAAAGTACTTATGGACAATATGTTATAAAAAACAAAAAATAACAATAAACAATAATTTACCTTAAAATGAGCAGTTGTGTAATTAACCAAAAATTGTTATTTTTCTAATTTATTAAGGTCAAAATTGTTTATTTTATAATTTTAAATTTTAGTTTGTTGTTTATAAATACTTTTTATAATGACTTAACGGGGCTTTATTTTTTCAAAAATAAAGCGAGATACAAAATAATACCAAAAATCTAAAAGTTGAATTTTAAACTGCCTGATTAAATAAAAATTTTAAAAACTTTATCAGAAGTCGGTGGCGTTTTTTTCTCAATAATATTGACTAGGGGCTGGCAAAAACCGGAAAAAAACAAAACCGGTTAACCTGTTTTTAAAAAACCGGTTTCGGTTAAAACCGGTTAACCGAATATTTAAAAACCGGTATTAAAAACCGGTTTTAAAACCGAAAACCGAAAACGGTTTTCAAAACCGATACACCAAAATCGGTTATTAAAACCGAAAACCGAAAACGGTCTTTAAAACCGAAAACCGAAAACGGTTCTCAAAACCGAAAAAGGCTTTTCTAAACGTAAACGACTGGTTTATATATGACTATTTTCAACCAGCATATTTAAAAATGTTTAATAATGTTAAAAATACATTTTAATAAAAATAAATATTTTTGTACAATATTAAAAAATGGGTTCCTAAAATGTATTTTTGTTACATATCTTTTAAAATTAAAATCGAATTTAAAAAGTATGCTCATTTTTGTATGTAGATTAAGATTCTAAATAAAAAATTGAAGTTCCCTTAAAAAAACAAAGTTGATATGAATATGACCTTAAAATTTTAGTCAAGGTCACAAACTAATAATACCATTAAATTTGCCCCTTTATTTAAAACAATTCTTACAAGAAACGTTTTCTTCTAAAATGCGCCATTTTATGGTTATTTGCCTGTCTAAGGTTAAATGAACCACCCTATATAATCTGTCAACCAATATCCGATTTTACAAAATGAACTTTTTTAGATATAAACCGCAATCAACCAAAAACCTATTAATTGATATTTGAAGAACCGCTTTTCGATTTTGGTCCGATTAACCCAAAACCGAAATAGATTATCCGAAAAACCGGTATTTGAAAACCGCATTTTTAAAACCGGTTAAACGATATTCAAATACCGGTTTTTCAAAACCGGTTAACCGGTATTCGAAAACCGGTTTTCAAATACCGGTTAACCGGTATTCGAAACCGGTTTTCGAATACCGGTTTTTGGTTTTGGCCAAAACCGCGGTTAACCGAAAACCGGTTAACCGAAAAACCGGTTTCGGTTGCCAGCCCTAATATTGACTATGCTGCTCACTGAGACGCTATAGGACCAATATTTTTATATACGTAGACTAAAAACCAGTTACAAAGGTGCCACAAGCGTCATACAAATAAAGACGGCAATCAACTATCGCTGTCTAAACGCGTCGTTTATATCGTGTGCGAGCAACAAAAAGGAGAATAATTGAAAGTGATGACGCCGTGGCATCTTCTCTACTGGCGGGAACTTTAGAGCTTTACAATTGCCTTACTGCATTAAATAAGTGTACTTAATTTCATCCTGATCGGTTAAAGGTTTTTTAAGATAAATAAAACATTTTACTTTTTTTAAAATTTAACGCCCTGTATATCTATTTAAGTCCGAACATATGTTTATAATTACTTTCTTTTATAAATAAAAATAAGCTCCAATCTCTAAGTGCTCAATGCTCTCAACTATTAAACAATGTATTGAGCCTATGTACGTGATTTTAATGGTCTAAGATTTAAATATACGATGATAATTAGCTGATTATATGATAAGACCATGTTAACAAGTGCACGTTTTCGTTCTTTCCATAATTCTTTGCAAATACAGCAATTATATAAAGTTTATTTTAATAAATTATTGTTATATTGCAAAGGACTTTTTAATATCCGTTGTTAGGCAGTCACATAATAAATTATCGTGTGCTATTAATGCAAACATTGCGATTTTATGTAAAAAAATGACTTTTCATTATAGGTGTCGTGTGACGTGTGAATACACGAATCATTTTTTAATGGAGACATTTTGCACCTCTTAAAATAATAGACGTTTTTGGCCTCCTTATGGTTATCGTTATTAAACATAACGATTACGGCAGCAGTTTTAGACAGAGATTTTGCAGCCTCTTTTAAAAAATTATTTTGCGTCTGCGCTTTCGACACATAACCTTATTTTTGCCTGTGGTTCACCCATTTTAAAGTTAACGAAAAATCAGTATTTACTTTTATTCTTCATAAGATATAAATTAATATTTAAATATATACGCTTCTGTTGATTTCGTTTTTAAAGTAGATGCAAGCAATACAGTTTAAGCAAAACACAAAAGTAAGGTTGGGTTTGGTAGTGGAATAAAAAGCAAGTGTGCCAGATTGTGACATCTAAATTAATTACTGATTTAGAATATCCGTAAAAGTGCAAGTCCGTTTTAATTTCTTAACACTATTTGATTTTTATTACTGCTATAGATTTTTCACTAATTAGAGCCTATGTATAAATGATATTTTAATTAATACGGCATTAAAATTTTAACCTTTTAAATAATTGATATTAAAATTTCTACAATCCGGCAACCACGCAGTTTAACAATAACGATAACGATAAGCTCTTCGGTATTCATCCGTAATTAAAGTAGTCCGGTATGGTTAATAACGATAACGGATCATGTTTGCGTTACTGCGCAGTCTCAGAATAACGTTAACCACAACGGAATTGCAAAATAAGGGGTGCAAAATGTCTCTAATATCTGGTATTGTTGAAAGTTTCTTGTTATTTTGTTTCTTTTCGTCTCTTTCCTCAAATACTTAGGCTATCCGCAGGCCCGACGAGAGGGCGTTAAAGGCGGTACAAATTACCGGGGCCCGGGCTTAAAGAGGTACCCGCGAGCGAGGCTACCTATTATTTTTTATAAATATTTAATTTAAAAGAAAAAGTTATCGGATCTGGGTAACTCTGCAGTTAATACAATAGGTTTGTTCCAGCAGGCTGTCAGAAATGTTTGCAACCGTTCGGATTCTGCGCACGTCAAATTTGTCGTTCCAGCAGTGCCATGTTTCTAACATTAAACAATTGTTTGTTGTTCCAGCAGTAGTTTTAATATGTTGGTAACATGTTAGAAACTGTTTGAAAAGTTTGCAAACTTTCTTCAAACATTACTGACAATTTTTAACATAACCTTTCTTGTATTGACGTATAAGCAGTATGCACGCCTTGTTTATTTTTCATTCCAGCAGAAAACTGCTGCCAACATTTCTGACTAATGTTTGTAACAATTTCTGCGTTTTATGATTGTTGCTAACATGTTTCCAACATCCTGCTGGAACAAACCTAATAAGGTTGAAATTGGATGCTGCCAAAGTAGTTTTACTATAGACACCTAGAACAATGCTAAATTTTTGGTCATTAGCTTGGACGCTCTCTTCGTGGAAATTATGAAGCGGGTATCCATCGAGTACACATGTAAACAGTACGTATAGTTTGCCGCTTCATAAATTAAGCCTAGCCAGCGTCCGAACTAATGACCAAAAATTTAGGGTGAGAGTCTATAGTGAAACTACAACTGTTTTTGATGCTGCGCAAATAAGAATAAAGAACTTTTGGGATATGTTTTTGATTTATTTTTGCCTCCCAAATAGACAAAAATTTGTATTAAGGAATTGACCTGAGGTGTCACAATTTTTTTAGCATTAGGAAAAAAAAACGCAATTTTCTTCTAAAGAATAATTCAGCTAAACTGACCACGGATTCGTGTTCAGAAGGCTATAATACAACGAAACCTTTAAATCATATCCATGTGCGCAATTAGGGAGAAAAGGGGAGCTTAGCCCCCAAAACAGCGATTAGCCCCTCAAAATTATTGAACATTTGAAGTATATTAGTGTTTTCCAGCAAATATCATTATCATTATCATTATATATAATAAAACTAAGTTGATAAAATGTGCGTGCCGATAAAACTTGAAAAGGAGTCCCGATACGATAAAGGGACTTATATAGTGTGATACCTAGCCCTTTATCCCTCCTCGAACAAGAAAGTTCCCGTTTTACCCTAAAGGGCGTATTTTTAAAGATATAAGGACTCTTCCAACCCTTCAACTTGGAAATTAAGTGTAGTGGCGCCATCTGTTGTCGAGTATTTAAACTTCATTCAGAACAACGGTTATGGGTTGTTTACAAACAAGTAGTATAAATAATGAGAAAATGTTTTTAATAATGTTTTTTAGTTTTTACGTCATAGTTAATTTTTTTATTTCAACTACCACGTAATCTCATATCAACTCCCGAGCGAAGCCGGGAATCATAGCTAGTAGGTACTATATAAATAGGGGCTTAAGCCCCCCAAAAAAATTAGAGGCTAGATGCGCCACTGATCTTATCTTTGACCCAGACATAAGAAATATGTTTTTTGTTGTATTTTTACGTCTTGAAAACGAATACGTGGTAGTTTACCAGCACCAGGACCGGATTAACTCTGTTGAGTTGTTGAGAGTCAAAAATAAAATTGCAGACCAAAAAAAAGTTTTCCTCTTCTTGAAACAAGTAAAATGGAGAAGTCCTAAACCAATTTCCTTTCTATTTGAGGACTTAAAAAGAGTCCATCTTTATTTTTAAAAACAAAAATGGACTTTAAAAGTCAGTTGAAACCAATATCAATATATCAATTTAATAAGTCCAGTGGCGTCTCTGTGTAAATGTGTGTATAATTTTCGTACCTGCTTTGGATTAAGCAAATAAAAATACAGTTTTTTGTCTCCTATTTTCATTTTTTCATATCTTGTTTAGTTTAAGAGAAAAATATAATATCCACCTAATTGCATATTTTTAGAACATAAAAGAAGCATTGAGGAAACTTTTTCTTTTGTAAGTAAGTTTTATAAATTTTTATTAGCAATTATATAACAACAACAATAAAAACCTATTTAAATAAGGTTTTGTTTAAACAGATTTTACTTAAATATGGTTTTTCAGAAATTTATCAGTTTTTTGAAAAAATGGACATTATCATGAGAACAGAAATTTGACGGATCCATGTTTATTAAACTTTTCTTAATATTTTTTGATGAAAAATCTGCTCTTAATTTTTATTAATAAAAATTCTGTAGCACCCTGTATAATAAAAAGATTGTGCTTTTTTGGTTTGTATTCTGTAACTTTTGAAAGCTCAGTCTACATTGATATGGTGAATTTGATTAATAGTTATTGTAGATAACATTTGTTATTAAAATATGTACCTTTTCTTTTAAATAGAGGTATCTATTTTACATAAGCAAATTAATAAAGTAAACTAACTGTTTTTTTTGAAAATCGTATATAATTCCATAAAATCAGGGTTTTTATTGTTGTGTGTTACCGGTGTCGTTTATATAGGATTTAAGGTAAATATTATTTCAAATAAAATTGGCACGCCACTGCATTTTCCTAAAATATTAATGATTTTTGGATTCTCATTTACTTTAAAACAAATTTAATCTTTTAGCGTTTTTATTAAATGTACGATTTTTCATTTCTCGAAATCTTTAAATCGCTATCCAATTACCCTTACCATTTTTGACACACTGTTTAAAAATTGCATACAAAACATTGTGGTAAACTTGTCTGACAAAAAAGTGACGCGTTGGCCCAGTCCGAACCCGAAACATTTGGCATTAACAGGCTGGGTAAAAGCGCTGCCACCCTAAATAGGTTTTAAAAGGGTTCTTATCATAAAGTCCATTTCAATATTGGCTTAGACACTAAAGGACGTATAGGAGATAATATGTTCATATAAAGTTTTTTTTCCATACTTTTTATTGTAGAATCAGATCTTAAAGTTTGTCAGTAAAGTTAGATACTGGACACCCTGCATAAGTAAAATAATCGCAAAACAAAAATCATATTAATTTTTTTTAAAGACGTTCCCAAGTAGTACTGCGACCATTAGTCTCTAGAGGCGTTGACACATTAGTTATAACTTTTTTTCTCCTCCTATTGTAAAGAATATATTTGTTTCAAAAATTTTTTGAGGTTATTAACTTTTAAATAATTTACAATAATGACTTCGTAATTAAAAAATGGCAGATTTGTTCAAAAAGAAAAATAAGTGATAAAATTAATAATAGTCCAGACGGAATACCTGATTGCAAAAAAACTTGCCTTGCAGGAAACTAATGGTAATGGTAGTTTCGTTAGGTGCATCCTAAGTATGTAAGAAAAATACTTCCGGACCAAAATAATACGTTGGTGGTTATCGGGGGTTAAAGGGTATTTTTTTTGCAATTTCAAGCTAAATAATCACTCCTAATTAAATTTAAATGTAAAAGTTGTCGACATTAAAAAAACCTACAACTTATGTAATAACGGGTTGTATCCTAACCTCAAAAATTTTTAAGAAAAGTATAAAAACGGTTTTTGTGGTTTTTTCATTTTTATGTTTTACAAAACTAGCTAAAATTAACAAGTTTACATATTTAAATGCTATTTTTAATTTAAAAACGTTTTATTTATATAAATTTTGATATTGTAAAAAATATTAGTACTTTCCTCTTCAGCAAAATTTACATTTTTTGAGATAGCTCGTATACGCTCATATTAGGTGTTTAAAAAAAAAAACATTTGTTATATCCTCAATTATTAATACTTAGTTTTTGGTTAAAATTCTAAGAAAAGTTAATATGATATTAAATTAAACGTGCCCTAAAACGTCCGTCAGGATAGGACTTACATGGTAAATATGCAAATTTTAAAAGCGTATTTTTTGAAATTTAGTCCCGCAAGGCCTACTAAAAAATCCTATGTATAGAGAACACTTATTAGTATAGATGGGTCCCCATTTATTTTATTCTGAAAGCAATACCGCCAAGTACACAAAAAATGATAAAGTAAAAAACCTTTTCCTGATTGCTTGATTTTCTATTTATACGTACTTAAAAAACATCCTCTTATTTCGCCTCTGTCTTGCCATAAAACCGGTGGCACGTGGCGTGGAACTAGAAACTCGTCGAGTTAAATATTTTTTGCTGCAATAAATCATTGTTCACAAAAGGGTTTATTTACTTTATCATTTTTTGTGTACTTGGCGGTATTACTTTAAGAATGAATTAAATGTGGACCCATCTTTATATATATTCGAAATTATAAAATCCTAAGAAAAGTGTTCTTTTGGGAACGTCCTTAATTTGTTGTCCTAATCCAACAAATATCGGCAACGCGCAGAACACAACTAGCATTAATTTCCTTTCATTATTTCCACACAGTGGTCGTGTAATACGGTAGTCTGATGACGTAAAATGAGAAAGCAAAAATTGATCGGTGAATGGGGATGGTCTTTGCAAAGCACCGCCTTTACAATGCGTATGGCGCAACTCGCTTTGTTGTTAAGTGACATAAATTTACAACATTTCACTTTTTTTACACTGTTAAACCGTTGTTATACAGTGTGTCCCAGACAGCGTATATATATATTTTTTTTATTAAGTTTTCTTTTGAGGCGTTGGAATGCAAAGCCCGAAATTATACAAATAAGAAAAACGAATTTGAAATTAGCATTGTCAATGTAAAGGATAACGCATTATTATGCAAAACAAGGGATATCTACCAATCGGTAGTCGAAGGTTGCTTAGCCTACTTTGCATCTAAAACTACTTAAATAACAGATAACTTTCCTGTTATTAACGCGTTTTGATAAAACTGTGTGTTAGGCCACTTTGCATCTTAACGCCTCAATTTTGCTCCCTCTTGCCCATTACTTAAGTTGTAATGCGTAATGCAAAAAAAGCTACACCATTTTTTTTTACACTAATGCTTTAACTTTAAATTTTGACATAAAATTCTATTTTCTACAACATTTAATTATACAATTTTGTTTTATTTTTAAAAATAAAAGTAGTCAGCTCCTGGGCATGTTTAATATTAGTAGTTATAATTCGCCCTGTTTAATACCAGTTTGAGTAAAATTTTGTATTTATTTGTTTTGGACCATGCGAACAGTTTTCTCAAAATTTCGTCATAAAATTCAAACATTTTTGGTCCATTTGTCACCTGGGACAGACTGTAGATAATATACACGTTGGAGAAATTTTTGACGATTTTTATTCAAAAACTTAAAAGATCTTAAAAAACTATGCCATCTTCCGGGTATTTTAAACCACCATTTAAATTCCCTTTTGTTTTTAATCTATGATTTTTAAAGTAATTTAACTCTTTGGACATATTAATGTGGCCTAAAAAAGATGGAATATTTATGGGTAACTTACTTTCACTGTAACTTATTGTATTTCTTTTCTATGGGCCTTTACTAGAACTCATTTTAAAGGCATAAAGTAACTTAAAATATACAGTGGCCCGCAAAAAGCTCGCAACATATGATTTTTTTTTATTTGTATAAATTGGATTTTTTTTCTGGCGATCGCCTCTGCAAGTTCGATAACCTTATTTCTCTTTTTCTATTTCAAAAAACTTATATGGAATCACGAAAAGTGGGGTTAGATCACAAAATATCGAACAACACTTAACAGGTTAAAACTGTTTACAATTTAATTAACATCTTAACACACTATGGCACTTGCTCGCAAATTTTCTTTCCGTTTAGCTCAAAGGCATATCTTACAGTGTGTATGGCTATTAGAAAATATTAGAATATGATTACTAATTGGAAAACTATAGTTGACCCAATAAACAGATAATTTGTTTATTTTGTATGATAAAAAATAAGAAAGTTAGAAAGGGTGTAATAAAAAGGTCTATTATAACTTGACATCTGGCACCTGGTGTGCATCCAAAGATTCAGGAAAAAAATCATTTAAAAATGGTTCTTAAAAGCCAAACATAACGTATAGGCACACAACGCTATAAGACAACTAAAGGTCTGGCCACACATAACCGTAACGAGTCCGCAGCCGTGCGTCTTGCTGGTGAAATTGCAGTATTCTGAGTCTGGTATACTACGCTTATCATTACACCTGATCGTAAATTAAACCTTCACAAATAGGGTAACACAGTTTTTTCAACTACACTTAGAGTTTGGATAAAAAGAAACAAAGATAAGTGGAAAATCTGTTTTATGTAAACAAAGATATATACGTACACAAAGCAATAGACTCAGCTTCACAAAAATGCTTTTTAAAATTTTGAGGGAATGAAATATACTTTTATATAATCCGGGCTCGGTGCGGCCTTAATGCGGTTACGTGTGGCCAGACCTTAAACCACACCCAGAGATATAGAAAAAATACTGACTTTATTAGATAAATATTTGTATGTATTATATATTGGATGTTTAAACACATAAAATCGATAAATAAGTACGAGTTAAAATAAGGCAAACTTAGTCATAAAATTAGCATACAAATTTTAAACTCCACTGCTTCGCTAAATAACTGGATCAATTTAAAACAGTGATAATTAAAAAAATCTGAAAATAGTCAATTTTATTTGCACACGTAAGCTGATTAAGTGAAGGTGTCGTCATTACATAATGTTAAATAATCATAAAATGTCATTTTTTGTCCCCTGCAGTTTCCGTAAATATTATTTCACTGCTATAAATAAGTCAGGCAGATAACAGGATAAGAACATCGTGCTTAAATGTAATTTGAATTAATAACTTGGTTATTACTAATTTAAATAATATACTATGTGGCCCAGAAAGCAAAGTAAGTTAAGTCGACTTAGTCGACTTAGAGATAGTGATATATGTTACATAACCTAAATTAAATTCTATTTGTTGTTCACGACGAAATATTTTTGGTATTAAAAAAAATCTATTACACAGGTACAAGTCACAGGTTTATTTGCGCACGAAAGCTTACATCCAAACATTTTAACTAATCCAACTAAAATTTAGAAAATAAATGGAAATAATTTCCTACTGTCGTTGTAACATGAAAAAGAGATGTCCACTTTTCGATAGTTAAGAGAAAAACTCCTGCTCTTCGTGTCCATTACCTGGACCCACTTCACTAACTAGTTTTTTTCTTTTAACTGTCAAAAAGTGAAGATCTCTGTATTTCATGTCACAACGATAGTAGGGATTTATTTCCATTTATTTTCTACATTTGACTTGCCGACTCCTGATAAAACCCAATGCCGATCGCTAAATGATTCTTTTAGTACGGTATTAACGGTGAGTTTATATTTTACCGTAGGACGATGAGATTGTTCTTTTAAGACTCTTGCTTTTTGTGTCATTTACCATGGAACAGCCATTTTGAGAAGTCCTGAGAGGCAGACGAAACTAGTCAGTGGAGAGGGTCCAGTAAATGACCTTCTCTCGTCCACAACTAATTCCATTCATAGTTTCGCCGATGATAGTACCCTTCACTCCAGTTTTCAGGTTCCTAAACCCATCACTAAACCTGATTTGGAAAACAAACGCAGAGCCATGCAGATATCTCTTTCGCAGGATCTTAATTTAATATTGGATTGGGGCGCCAAAAATCCTGTCCATTTTAATGCATCCAAAACACATCATGTTCCTTGTCGCGAAAAGAGTCATTAAATACTCATCCTCTACTTATGAGCAGCCAGGTTTTACAGAGCAAAGACACCTTCAATCTTGTGGACGTCACATTTGAAAGTAATCTTAACTAGCATAAACACATTGTATCTGTATACACGGCAGCTTCAAAAAGCTTGGATTTTTCTTTTCTGAGCCAAAAGTATTTTTCCTTCTAATTTATACACTTTATATGTGTTCTATTCAAAGAAAAGCTATTCGTTTCATTAATGATCCTTCACTTACAGAAAGGCTTCCTTCTCTTGCGCATGGTCGGGCTGTCGGGATATCGCTTTTATATTCCAGGGCTTCTGCTCTGAAGAATTGTCCAGTATAGTTCCTCCACTCACGGTTCCCAACAGAGAAACTCGTGGTTCCGCGCGTATGCATCCTATACGGTCCAACTGGACAAGCCCCGAACTTCCCACTTTGTTCGTTCTTTTATCCCTAGAGTTTCTAGAATGTGGAACCTGCTGCCCGCGGAGGTCTTTCCTTCCCCCAAATCTTCAAGTATTTAAGTCCCGTGTCAACAAACTCCCTCTTACCTCACTTAAGACACCCACGGTACGTTAGTATGTAGGCTTTTAGCCTTCGTAGTTTGCCCAAAAAAAATATAATAATAATAATTCAGTTAAATTACAATGAACAAAATTCGA
Source organism: Listronotus bonariensis (assembly GCA_014170235.1). Classification (NCBI taxonomy): domain Eukaryota; kingdom Metazoa; phylum Arthropoda; class Insecta; order Coleoptera; family Curculionidae; genus Listronotus; species Listronotus bonariensis. Next base: position 206,771 of record JACEGR010000330.1, on the reverse strand, counting down.
AACCTGTTTGTCCTGTAACTATCAATTCAAATTCCATATATTAACAGTCTCAAACATTTGTCTTTGTTTGCAAGAAAGTAAAACTTGTGTTTTTACATTAAATTATTGGGTAGTGGTATAATCAAAATTATACATGGGAAGGAGGCAAAGTGACGAAAAGAAGAAGAAATTTGTACCTGAAGACTTTTTTGGTATTCATTTTTTTGTAGTGGTTTTTGGGGCGCAAAGTGAAGGTAGTGGGCACAATCTTTTAGCTAACTAACCCTTTTTTCCTAATTTTTTTTTGGTTCAAAACTATGGTTCCTGGCTACACTGATTACAAAAATTTACTCTTTGCTTCAGTAGAGAAATGTATAGACTTTGATCCGGCACTAACTTAATTCGATTTGTTAATTGAAAGTAATTTTCAAATTTTGTCAATTTGGTCAGGTTGCTTTGGTTAAACTCGCCGGATATTGAAGATAGAAAAAATTTGTTGTAAAGTAAAAATCGGTAGCATCCCTATATTTTTATAATGGTAAATAAATGATCACAAAAATGGTACTTTTGATCCCTGCAGTTTTCGCAAATATTATTTCAATGCTATCAGTAAGTCAGGCAGATAACAGGATAGGAACACCGTGATTAAATGTAATTTGAATTAATTACTTACTGATGTATGAACTGGGTAAAAAACAGTTTAAGTTTATTCATTTAAACATTGTACTGAGTAGCCCAAACAAATAAAGCAAACATAATATGGTAAAGTATATTATTGGTACTAATAAAAAAATTATGCAGGGTTTTTCAAAAGAAAGTGCGAACATTAAGAAGATAGTTTCTATTTTAATAGGAGAAGTTTGTTGTACAGGGCTTCTTATAATGAGTGCAAAAATATTAAGAGGTATAGCTGGGACCAGATTTTATTTATTCTGAAGGGGTTGCCGCAAAGTATGTAATGTGAAACAAACCCATTTGTGAACAATGATTTACTGCATAAATAAAGTCATACGCTCGACGAGTTTACCGGAATTCTTTGAAGCACGGGTCAGCTTTATAGCAGGACAGAGACAAAATAAAATGTTTTTTTCTAAGCTTTACATAAGTGATACGTGTTTTAGTAATGTTTTTATATTTATCTAAAAATATGTAATCAGGCTCTATTTGCCATCGAAAAGGTTTGTTTAATTTATAACGGGTCAGCTTTATATGGCGAGACAGAGACAAAATAAAATTATTTTTTCTAAGTACATAAGTGATACACGTGTTTTAAGTAACTGTTTTTTTATTTATCTAAAAAATATGTAATCAGGCCTCTATTTGCCATCGAAAAGGTTTGTTTAATTTATAATCTAGGGTCAGCTTTTATAGGCAAGACAGAGACAAAATAAAGAACTATTTTTTCTAAGTACATAAGTGATAACGTGTTTTAGTAACGTTTTTTTTTTTTTTTTATTTATTTAAAAATATGCCAGGCCTCTGACAGAGGCCTCTTTTGCTTTCGAAAAGGTTTGTTTAATTTATAATTTTTTGTGCTTGTCAGAACAGAATTATAGGTGGGTCCAGACTTTAATTTCTTGTTTAAAATAAAGGGTAACTTGTTGTATATAAACGTTCAGTCAAATGCCAACCATTAGGGCAATATCGCGGTGGAACGTGGTGAAACCTTGAGATCGAGAGTGGTCGAAAATGATTAGTCAAAAATCACGACATAGTGGTCAGAGGACAAAATTATTCATAAAGAAGAACACTGGAAAAGGAGGAAATTTAAAGATGCGGCTGTGATTTTAAACAAGAACGTATTTAGCAAGCCTTGTATGGACATACAAAATATCTGGCAGCCGTTGCTGAACCGTAAAAACCGGTCAAGTTTCGGTGAACAAGTGATAGTATACGGGGTGATTCAAAATCGATTACGAAACTTTCTACTTCTACTTGACAAAATAAGGGTAGAGCTTCATATAATTTTTGTTTTCAAGGTTTAATTTTTATTTTGCTTTTTTCGCCATAGCTGTACCCTTATTTTGTCAAATAGAATCGCCCCTTCAGTATAGGTCGTATTTCGTAAGACTAGTTTAAGTTAAGTTAGTTATAAAAACGGATGAAGATACGACACCATTCGAAACGTCGTGTTTAAGAGTAAAAGACTATGGAGGTCATAGAACGTAGTGTTAGGGTTGTTAGGGAATGATGCAAATATTTTTTAATATTATTTTTAAATTTATTGCCTTGTTTTTAGTCGAGATACAAACCAAAAATCGAGAAATTCCTGTAAATATTTTCAATCACTTTGTATCTAGGTACCCATATTCTTTAGCTGATTGACAGTGTTACAAAATTAAATTTCTTAATCTAAATCGCAAATAACCTTTATTTCTGAATCCCAAATTAATATACAAAATTTTTCTTAGTCCGACTCTGTGGATTCTCACTCAATACGATTTTCCACGCATTTCTTTAATCGTCAGTCAATAGAAAAGCAATTTGTTCCTTAGCTCAAAAGTCATTACATATTCTCAGGATATTAAGAATATCACGTTCACTTAAGCCTTAACTCTAGGGTTCTTTTACGCAATTTTCCTGCATCCTGAGGTAAAAATTAGCAGTAAAGATAGCAGATATCCAATTAAATTGATAGGTAAATACACTAATTAATGTTAAACCGTCAAGGTTTTACAGTGAATGATCAACATAATTTAAATTGATTATTCTTGATAGGGATTTTTTCTTGTTTTACGTAATTTAAATAAATTAAGGTTCAAATAAAAATAAAGTATCTCTGTTATTATATCGATACATTTTACAGTCAATACTACCAGAAGAAAAAGGATATGAGTGATTCCTAGATGCAAAACTAGATATATCCGTTCTACTTGATCAAAACGTTAAAAATCAATAATTCTTTATTTTTAATTTTTACCTTAAAATCTTTCTCTCCTCGTATTGTAGAGAATATATTTGTTTTTAAAGTTTTTTAAGGTTATATATTTACTTTCAAATAATTTACATTAATAACTTCGTAATTAAAGGATGGCAGATTTGTTCGAAAAAAGTAATTGAATTAATAATAGTCCGGACTATGCTGTAGCTTTTTTATGCCAAGAATAAGACTAAAGCTGGTTTTACACTTATCGACTTTTAGTTAAATAAATTGGACCAAGTTTACCTTGAATAAATTTGATAATGTAAAAACAGAAAATTGGATATCCAGAAATTTAATTTCGCCTTGTCAAATTTGTTTTAAGGATTAGAACACGTTCTATTTTTTTATCAAATATTTAATGCAAAACTTCAAAACTAACAACCCAATGAATTAAAAATTGGCATTTGGCAATTAGGAAAACTACTTAACCTCAATTTATCGTGCTTGGTGTGGGGTTGGTTTGTGTGGTTTTTACCCTGATAATTGCTTCAAATAAGTTTGTTAAATAATTTCTTATTTTTACACTGTATTCAAACAAATTGTATCAAATATTTGTTTAAACATATTTGACAAGAAGTTTGATAAGTATAAAACCAGCTTAATAGTAAGTATGTTTTTAATATATAAGTTCTGTTCGATTTTCTATAGGTATTTATCATTAAAATATAAAAAGTATTAAAATATTTAAAAAAATAAAACAAAAAATTAAAAATACAAGAATGCTTTGCGTTTTACATAAAGAAATTATTTATGTTGCCTATAACTTAGGCAAAATATTTAAAAAATATATTAGGTACATTTTTTACATTTATTTTTTTCTTAGGAGGATCTTTTTACCCCACACTTTCCTAATTATCCAATTTAATTGTTAAAATCTAAAAAAACTATTAACTTTGAAAATACATTTGAAACAACATTTTTAAGTTAAATTTTATTATTACAAAAACGTCCCATAAATCAAGCAATATTTCAGTGCCGCAGTAGTACTCTCCACGCAGTAATTGACGTGTTTCACTTCATTATTAAAGAATCAATATATCATCTACTTTCTTTAAGCGATTTGTCATTTTTAATTAAATTACCGTTAAAGTTTTTCATGTTATAATTTTCTAATAAACATGTGAAAATGTAGACTTTTAAAATTTAAATAATTTCATGCGTTAAGTTTTTCTTAAAAGAATCCTTGCATGCACACTTTTTTTTATCTTTGGACAATCCACGAAGGCTAAAAACTTAAATATTAACGTACCGTGGGTGTTTTAATCGAGGTAAGAGGGAGCTTGTTGACACGGGACTTAAATACTTGAAGATTTAAGGAGGAAGAAAAAGACCTTCACGGGCAACTGGTTCCACATTCTAGAAACTCTAGGGATAAAAAAACAAAAAGTGGGAAGTTCGGGGCCTGTCCAGTTGGACCATATAGGAATGCATACGCGCGGACCACGAGTTTCTCTGTTGGGAACCGTGAGTGAAGGAACCATATTGAATTCTTCAGAACAGAAACCAGGTAAGTACCTATAAAAAAGCGATAAATCCCCCACAGCCCGACAATGAGCGAGAGAGCCTTTCTGTAAGTGAAGGATCATTAATGAGACGAATAGCTCTTTTTGAAAGGAATCAAGAATGCTTAGGGTTGTGGGGGGACGCCATGCCTCAGATATAAGAACAATATTCCAAGGGAGGTCAGATTTGGAACATAAAGTGTGTAAATTAGAAGGGGAAAAATACTTTTTGGCTCGAGAGAGAAATCCAAGATTCTTTGAAGCTCTCGTGGCTATATAGATACAATGCATTTATGACAGTTAAGGTTATTCCCAAATGTGACGCCCACAAGATTGAAGGTGTCTTTGCTCTGTAAAACTTTGCCGGTCATAAGTAGAATATGAGTATTTAATGACTCTTTCCGCGACAAAGAACATTATTGTGTTTTGGATGCATTAAAATGGACGGGGTTTTTGGCGTCCCAATCCAATATTAAATTAAGATCCTGTGAAAGAGATATCTGCCTCGCTCTGCGTTTGTTTTCCAAATCAGGTTTAGTGATGGGTTTAGGAACCTGAACACTGGAATGAAGGGTACTATCGTCGGCGAAACTATGAATAGAATTAGTTGTGGACGGGAGAAGGTCGTTGATGTAAAGAAGAAACAATGTTGATGCCAGAACTGAGCCCTAAGGCACTCCAGCATTATTTTGGTAAAAACTTGAAGAATGGCCCTCCACAATAATTGATATACGTCGATCAGATTTAGCTTTTGGTGTTAAAATATTGCTCCAATTTTTTTTATTTATCAATGCTATTTTTCTTGCATCCTCCTGTAATCATTTTAGTAATTTTTGTTGCACTAAAATCCAAATTCTTTTACCATTACACAATTAAATTAACCTTACATAGCGTCCAGCGGTGGTTGACTACTTTTTTATTAACGAATTTTATAATAAATATTTATAGTTAAATAATTTGTTAAAAAAATTCTGCAATAATTGTCTCTAGGCTACAACACCAAAACACAGTGGCGGCTCGCGGGTCTAAAAACAGGTGTAGTGCAGGAAGGAAAGTCTAAGTAAAAAGTCTTAATATCTTAACTTACCTAAATTTTATATACCAAATTAATCCTTCTATCTTTTAATGCAGCAAATTTATCAATTATATATTCATAAAATGGTTAAGTTTTTATCAGTTCCTGTAGAAGCTCCCTTTTAAGACAAGAAAAACTCCGTTCCACTGACACGCTTGTCGACAATATCGTTAAAATTAGCGAAAAAAGTTTTTACTCCTCGGTAAAAATGTCTTTATTTGCGCTAACTTGTTTCACTAACTGCTGCAATGATATATTTCTATAACTTTCATCAGCAAATATAAGATCAAGTTTATTTTTGAGCCGCTGATTTTTTGGAAATGATTCGGCATATATCTCCAATAAATTTTGAAAAGAATCAGTGGAAAAGTTTGATTATACTGGCCAAACTTTGCAGTATCAGCAAGACAAAGAAATTATAGTTTGTAACAATCTTCGAATCTTACTTCCATTTCCTTCAAAATATTATCTTATATTTCATAGAGAAGTGCTCTGTACTGTCCTTTAATTTCTTCATGTAAAAATCACTGTCGATAATAATACTCAAACGGACAATCGAAATAATACGTAAAAACCAACAAAACGACCAAAACCTTTTTAAGGCTAGTAATTTACCAAGCAATACACCTGATGCTCCTGACAGCGATTCTGGCCACCGGCAAGTATAGCGTTGTCATGGCAACGGAGCATCAAAGCGTAAATAAAACCCCGCATGAGGTGTATACTTCGGTCAGTTTTATATTTGCAATACACTTGTCGCGTTGCCGAAGAGGAGGAAAGCGACTCGCGCCAGCGGTTAATTTATATGCTAGATTTTTCATGGCGAATTTTTCAAATAAGAAATAGAAATGAGAAAATGAATTGAATAATAGTAATATGTTTTTTTATGTTTTATTATTTATTTTTGGTGAAGTGGCACTTCACTTACTACACCTGAATAGCCGCCACTGCCAAAACAACTAACCTTATTAAAACTTTGTTTTCGAATTTTAAAAATAGTAAAATCCTACAATATTTAAAACTAGTATAAATACATATTAATTAGCTTTGATTAAAAAACAATAACAACTTTGTAATATAAAGTCGTATAATTAAAATACGCCTATTTTCCCCCTGAACAAAAATGAAAGGAAAATTCTGACTAGCCTCGAACCAATAGTAGGTAACGATACTAATATCATTGCTTAGGTAACAAATTTCGCTACTGGGGACATATTACTACACGGTTACTGTTGCTTAGACTGCTTTCTTTTCAAAGATAAGGGAACATAAATAGACAGTTTAATAAGCGGCCTAACAACCTATTAAAACCTAAATATTATGTTTAAAATACATAGTTGCATACCGGATGTGAAATGAAGTTTATATAGTATGTCCGCAGATTAGATCTACAAGACGACAAATAAAAAAATGTAATTAATGGGACAAAAATTATTACAGTAAACGCTGATTAAATCAAATAAGAACAAATTTATTATTTAACCACAAGAAGACTTTCGAAAAAGGTGAATTATTAAAAACTGACTCCAAATCTGGGTGTTCTTCTTCGACTGCTGCCATAATAAGAGAAGGACGATGTACGTTTTGTGTAATACGCATAAAAGTTGGTAAAGTTGTATTTTATTTTTTTGAATTTTTATTTATTTTTCAAAGTGAATTTGCTAAATGTAAGTGTCCAATACCCTATCTGGAGTAACGTACCCACTAGGGTCAAGTGTGGTGGTTAGACATTAAAACAAATAAGTACAAATTTAATATTTAACCACAAGATGACTTTTAAAAAAGATGAATAAAAAAACTGACTTCAAGTCTGGGTGTTCTTCTGCGACTGCTACATATTAAGAAAGGGGATGTGTACAGGCTTTGTGTAATATATATAAGTTGGTAAAGTTGTTGTATTTATTTGAATTTTATTTATTTTCAAAGTGAATTTGCTAAATGTAAGTGTCCAATACCCTATCTGAGTAACTTTACCCACTAGGGGTCAGAGTGTGGTTGAGACATTAAAACAAATAAGGTAAACAAATTTAATATATAACCACAAGATAACTTTAAAGCAGATGAATAAAAAACTGACTTCAAGTCTGGGTGTTCTTCTTCGACTTGCTACATATTAAGAAAGGGGGATGTACGCTTTGTGTGATGCTTATATAAGTTGGTAAAGCTGTATTTTATTTAAATTTTAGTCGTATTTTTCTTTGGGGTGAATTTGCTAAATGTAAAGTGTCCAATACTCCCATCTGAGTAACGTACCCACTAATAGGGTCAAGTGTGGTTAGACATTAAAACAAATAAGCAAGCAAATTTAATATTTAACCACAAGATGACTTTAAAAAGATGAATAAAAACTGACTTCAAGTCACCGGGTAAGTTCTTCTTCAACTGCTACATATTAAGAAAGGGGATGTACGCTTTGTGTAATACATAAAAAAGCAAAGTAAAGCTAGGTATTTTTATGAATTTTTATTTATCTTCAAAGTGAATTTTGCTAAATGTAAGTGTGTCCAATACCCTATCCGAGTAACGTACAGCGGGTGTTGCGTAAAAATACATTGCCACAATATTTTTTTAATTTCCTTTTCTTACGTAGAGAATAAAGCGGTAGCTATTGACGAGGGTACAAACGCCTATTACTGCAAAACCATGCGACTTGTAACAAAACAAATAGTTCGACAAACCAACCACTTAAATCTTCCACGCAGAGCAGGCTATAGAACTTATGTAACCGCACTTCCATAAATACCATAACTACAGGTATAAATAAAAAGAAACAGCATGTTATTACGATAATAACAATCGTAGTCAATCGTCGAAGTTTTTGCACTTTTTGTTTATACTTCTCGTTCTACATAAATAATTGCATATTAGTGCCTTTTATCAATTATTTACTATCGGACTAGGGATGCGCTTGCCTCCGAGCTTCAAATTATACCTTACATCTCGCACTTGTTAAAGGAGGTTTCTACACAACTAGCTCGGATTCGTCACGGATTGTTACAAAACAGAATTTAATCTTCTTGTCTAAGTAAATCAAAGATTTTAAATTTCTTGAGGACTAATTTAACGTTTGGAAATAGCAATTAAAAAATTAGCTGATGAATTCTGAGAAAGGGGTTTAGACATAAGCAAGACCGGTGATAGCTTTTGTCAGGGACGTGAGGGTGTGAGAATTACGATTTCGGTTGGCAGTTCTGTTCAAAGTTGGTAGCATTATCAGCTGATGACAGAGTCGTGCCTTGTCGAAGCTTTGTTTGGTAAAAACTGTGGAAATTTGCCATTTTCATTTTGGTTGTATATTTTGCAAGGATTTCCAGTTGTTAATGTTTTTGGTTAGTTTAGAGACTTCACATATTATTGGTTCGGACTCGTTTTATTTTAGAGATTTTGATAGTGTTTAGTCGAATAGTTTTCAGTCATTCGTGTTTTTATATACATATGATACAGATGAGTGTCCGCTAATTAATGGTACACAGAAAAACCACAGATTTCTTATGCGAAAATACCCATTTAGGATTTAAACAAACATACCTATATCCAAAAGTTAATGATAAGGAAGATACAGGGGTGTTAAAGAGATATAAATATTTTTATTCATGCATTTCGATAATTTTTGATATGTTTTAAACATTTTAATAAAACTCGGTATCCAGGAGTTTTTAGATATCAGCTATTTATATCTGCGCAGTTGTAATTATAGCTAATACGATGTTATTGAAGGTACATACATACTTTCGGGTGCACTGAACAACTAAAACGTGAATACCTTAAAAACGGTTGTCAAGACCGATTCTTACTAAGTATACCTTTTTTGTGCAGAAAGCATGAGAAGCTTACTAGTTTACATACATACAGAGTAGTAACAAAAAATTGGGTAGTTTTAGAGAATTTTTAAATAGTGTACCCATCGCCCTCTAGTCTACACACACAAAATTAATATTCGATCTGAAAAGCTAATGTTTAAAAACCCCTAGATACCGTTTTATTAAGATATTTAAAGGGGGAACAATTATCGAAATAAATTTACTTTTTCTTTTACTATGACAACCCCCGTATCTTCCTTAGCCCATAAACTCTTGGATGTTAGGTGTGTTTGGTAAAATCTTAATATTTGGCATAAGGAATCTGTGGTTTCTTCTGTCTACCATTCGATTAGCGGACACCCTGTATACAAAGTTTTAAAATGGTTTTGACTTACGGAACCATGGAAATATGCTCTTTGCTCTGCCAGGTACCTCATCGTCCTGTATCGCTTTGATAATTTTTAATTTTCAATATTTTTAAACCCACATTTATGTCTTTGTTTTAGGTTATGCCCTATTAAAATAATCCAATAAATTCTTGTTTACAACACGCAGTTCTTTTGTTTCCTCCTCAATTCCTGCGCCACTGATCTGCCTAAAATCAAACATGGCCGAAAATGGCCCGACTTGGACGTCGCAGCCGCGCTACGGTTTTAAAACCGAAAACCGAAAACGGTCTTTAAAATAATACCATTAAATTTGCCTCTTTATTTCAGAACCATTTCTTACTAGAAACATTTTCTTCTAAAATGCGCCGTTTTCTGGTTATTTGCCTGTCTAAGGTTAAATGAACCCACCCTGTATAATCTGTCCGCCAATATCCGATTTTACAAAATAGAAGGTTTTCTTCAATAAAAACCTATTAATTGATATTGAGATTTTTCGAGACCGCTTTTCGATTTTGGGCCGATTATCCAAAAACGGGTATTCAAAGCCAATTATTCGAAAAACCGGTACCGTTGGGTGTCTTAAGCGAGGCAGAGGGAGTTTGTTGACACGGGACTTAAATACTTGAAGATTTGGGGGAAGGAAGAGACCTCCGCGGGCAGCAGGTTCCACAATCTAGAAACTCTAGGGATAAAAGAACGAACAAAGTGGGAAGTTCGGGGCCTGTCCAGTTGGACCGTATAGGGATGCATACGCGCGGAACCACGAGTTTCTCTGTTGGGGAGACCGTGAAGTGGAGGAACTATACTGGACAATTCTTCAGAGCAGAAGCCATGGAAGTACCTATAAAAAGCGATAAATCCCCACAGCCCGACGATGTGCAAGAGAGGAAGCCTTTCTGTAAGTGAAGGATCATTAATGAGACGAATAGCTCTTCTTTGAATAGAATCAAGAATGCTTAGGGTTGTGGGGGACGCCATGCCCCAGATATGAGAACAATATTCCAAGGGAGGTCGGATTTGGGACACATATAAAGTGTATAAATTAGAAGGGGAAAAATACTTTTGGCTCGAAGAGAAATCCAAGCTTTTTGAAGCTGCCGTGGCTATAGATACAATGTGTTTATGCCAGTTAAGGTTACTTTCAAATGTGACGCCCACAAGATTAAAAGGTGTCTTTGCTCTGTAAAACTTGGCCGCTCATAAGTAGGGGATGAGTATTTGATGACTCTTTCGCGACAAGGAACATGATTGTGTTTGGATGCATTAAAATGGACGAGATTTTTAGCGCCCCAATCAATATTAAATTAAGATCCTGCGAAAGAGATATCTGCATCGCTCTGCGTTTGTTTTCCAAGTCAGGTTTAGTAATGGGTTTAGGAACCTGAAAACTGGAGTGAAGAGGTACTATCGTCGGCGAAACTATGAATGGAATTAGTTGTGGACGAGAGAAGGTCGTTGATGTGAAGAAGAAACAATGTTGGTATTTAAATTAAATGCTTCCTCAATATATACAACATTTTTTCGTGAATCTTATGCAAACATTACCCATAAACTATCAGAAGGGATTGTTTATGGTCATTTAGTAAGGCAAATGATGGCACGTCATGACTGTAAAGCAGGCAACGTTATTTCAATATTCAATTAAACTGTTGTAAATATAAATAATAGTCGATGCGAGTTCTGTAACTCATGGGTAAAAATATTCATGTGGATAGAAAAATGTACGTAATGTAAACAGGATTTTCTTGTTCTATGTTATTTATTATACTATAGATTGTTTACCTTCCTCGCATAATTTTACCCTATATTTTAACCGAATTAAAAAAATCTTATTACACTTACTCTTTCAGCTAATATTTCACAACAGATATTTTTTTACAAAATAACAGTGAAGTTTACAGTCTTCAACTTATAAATTGCTTTTATGTATTTTCTTCTCTTTAAGGTGCATAAAACTTTACTATTTTCAAGTATTTTTAAGGTAAAAGTTCCTATGAACGTGTGGTCTAAGATGCTTCGCTTTCAAGATACAGGGTGTCAAAGTTTTATTTTTATTTATGTTTTTCTGCATAATTTCTAAATAATGCCGATTTCCGAACGAAAATTGGTACCTGGGGGTTTTTGACATGAGAAATTTGAATTTGTTCTTAATTTAGCTCTTACTTGTAGAGGGCGCTAGCCACATGTATATTCTCACTTTCAAAGGCTCATGACTTTTTGTACAACCCTGTATTTACATTTTTGTTAAAAAGAAATGGATTCCTTAGTCATTTTACGTAAAAAGGTACTCTTATTAGATGACGCTAGGAGCAACCGTTTTCGAAATATTTTAGTTTAAAATAATCGATGCATACGCTTAGTAATAAATATGCTAAGTAAAGACCGCCGAAAATGACGGTTTTATCAAGTAGCCGGTCTTTACTTAGCATATTTATTACTAAGCGTATAAATCGGTTATTTTAAACTAAAGTATTTATAACTCAAATAAATAAGTACCTTTACATAAAGGCTAAGGGAATCCATTCTTTGTTTACAAAAATGAAATACAGGGTTATTACACAAGAGATCATGGTACAAAAGACAGAGAACATGCATATTATTTATGAAGCAAATTAGAATTCATCGTTACTTCCCAATTTCAATCTCATTATTAGGAAATTATCCAGAATCTTTTGCTGATATTTTAAACTATAAAAAGGTAAATGAGTGAGTCACCTGCTAGGGATCCTGCCTGGTATTTAGAATACGTTTTCTTAAAAGCAACTAAATCGTTTTTAAAACCAAAAAATATTTAAACAAATTAGAAAAACCCTTGAAAATAAGGGATCACTTGACCACCTTTTGTTTGAACTTTGACGTTTGTGTTGGTAAGGATCTCCTTTCTTCCTAACCCTAAAAAATGTGTGCCCCCAAAAAATAAACGCTTTTTTACAAGTGTACAAATAAAAAAATTATGTGGGGTGGCTCATTTTAATTGAAATGCTCTGTATAAAATATGCTTATAAATTAGCCTTTTTTTACCGCACAAGGATACACTTATATAAAAAAATATATACTCGGTTCTGTTTAACTCTGGTTGGATAAACCTATACAGGGCGGTTTAAGAAATGCCACTATACAGAACTTTATTTTCATTATGGGGCATACGAAGCCGGTTTGATCAGTAAAGTTGTAGTATTTTACCGCCGATTAACGTGACGACAACAGAACAAGAAGAACACTGGGTTTCGATTTATTGCAAAAATATTTTTTTTAAAACACCTCAACATTATATTACTATTCGAAAGATCTATTAAAGAGCGTTGAAAAATTTGTCATAGAATATACAAAGTGATTCAAAATCGATCATGTAACCTGCAGTTCAAAACTAAGACGTTTAGGACATATGTTTATAAGGAAGGTTTTTCATTTTTGTTGAAAAATCGTTTGGTTGTTTGTTTGGTTGAGTTACTGGACACCCTGTATGTATGTAGGTAATTTGATTTAAATTGATAAAATTCGAAGTCTATTGGTGCCTAAACGGTGAGAAGTTTATCGACTTTAATAGAGAGTACCTTATTTTGAATTTTTGATTGTCTATAAAATGGTCCCCCAGCTTTATGATATCTGTCAAAAATAAAAAGTTATGATGTAAATAAATTCTTAGGTTTTAGGTAAAGTGCCAAATATCAACTGGATTGGTTAAAAAATAAATGCAATATGGCAAAAAAAATTGAACTTTGACGGCTGTAACTCGAAAAGGAATGACATTAAAAATATAGCTTACCGTTATTTTGTCAAGTAGAATCACCCTTAAGTTTCAGATCCATTTTTGAATTAACTCAAGAATTCTTTAACAGGTTCGGGAAATTTTACCATCCTGCAATTTTTACTAGTAAACTAGCATTTTTAAATAAAACACCCTGTGTAGGTATATTGCATTACCATTGTAAATAGATATTTTAAAGACCTTAAGAAAATACTATCGTGATATGTCTATCTCCAAGTTATGAAAAATATGGCCATTTAAATCTAACAAATAGTAGACAAATCTGTCTTCTGACACCTCAAACTTAGTGCTTATAGCCTTAGAGGTAAAGATATAATGGAAATTTACCAAGATTTTATATTTTCAAATCTATAAGAAATTTACATATCAAATGTATTTTAAAAGTCTTTAAAAATATCTAATATCTTAAAAAATGCCAGTTTACTATTAAATTTCTGAGGACTATTAAAATTGAATTTATCACATAAAACTTTTTTAAAAGCTCTTAATAGATCTTTTTAAATAGTGACATAATATACAGGGTGCTTTTTTAAAAAAGTACGTTTTTGGTAATAAATTAAAAACCCGATTCTGAATTGTTCATCTGTTGTGGCAGCAGGTTAATCAACGAAAAAATACTACAACTTTACAAATTTAACCGACTTCGAATCTCCAATAATAAAGAAGATAGCAATAGTGTTGACAAGTTTGGTCAACTTGTATGTAGATCTTTTTAGAATATTTGGGTATTGTTAAACACATCCTTCAAGCAGGTATTAAGTTTTTAACAATATTCAATAGCAAAAATCCTCAGATTTTATTAAGAGTTAATGGATAATGCTGCAAATGTGTAAACTATAAAACGATCTTAGACTTACACTTGTGAAAATAACCAAATAACTTACTGATTTCATGCATAGAAAGTACGTTATATCACACTAGTGTTGCAAAGTACTTTACAGCACTAGTGTTGCAAAGTCTTTTACAACACTGGTGTGATACATATTATGATGTCATTCTAAAAACTGCTATTGGTTTGCAAGTGACATATTTGTAGTGACAGTAAAAAAACTGTTTATTGCACCTTAAACGGTAGGACAAATTAGCGAAAATCATCTTATTTTATATTTATTAAAATTTACGAAAAATAAAAACATAAAGCAAAAATAGACATAACCACAAAAAACAACTTTTCACTGACTGGCACAGTGTTGTCCAGGTAAGTAGATCAAATTTAAAATCTCCTTCTACAGCCAGGCACGTACTTTATAGGGCAGCCTTGCCGCTTGACCGTTCGACCTAAAAGCGCCAGAGAAAAAAAAGCCTATAGATCATGATTCCTTCCTCTCTTTCTTCGTGTGCCTCCAAACAACTAGTTAAATCTTTTTTAATCCCTAATTAAACCTAAGGCTAATACACACTTTATGAATCCACTTTCTTTTATCCATTCATAAATAGAATCAGACCCTTCCGACATTTGGCACACAAATCAAGCCTTACAGATTCTAAAATTTAAAAGATAAATCTTTTTTTTAAACCGCCAGAAGGCACTTACCTAATTCTTAAAAGTTATTTATATTATAACTTTTTTATTTTGACAGATATCGCGAAACCTGGGGGCGCCATTTTATAGACGGTTAAAAGAAAAATATGGTAATAAACCGATAAATCCAACCGTTTAGGCACCAATCGACATCAAACTTTTTATTAATTTCAATCAAATTACCTACATACATACAGGGTGTCCCTTGGGGGATCAAACTTCACGAAGGCGATTCTACAACGGAAAACAGGAAAAAAACTTCTTATAAACATATGTCCTAAGCCTCTTAGTTTTGAACTAAGAAGTGTGTTAATATTTAAAGAAAAACTTTTTATTATTTTTAACACTCCGTAGTTCAAAAACTAAAAAACAGAGACATATGTTATAGTTTTCTTATTTTCCGTTATAGAATCATCCTCTGCCATTGTCGGTTGAAGACCGCGGACACCCTGTATGTAGTGAACGATTGAAGTAATAAAAAACTTGTCGATTGGTACCTAAACAATTATCGACAACAAGAGTACCTTACTTTTAGAAGTTTTATTGTCTATAAAATGGCGTGCCCAAATTTTGATATCTGTCAAAAAAGTTATGATGTAAATTAATTTTAGATTTCAGTTATTACCTCAGATGATAATAAAAAGTACTTTATTATTCAAATTTTAGAATCTGCAAGCTTAACTTGTGTGCCAAATGTCATTTAGGCTGGTTAAAATAAATATGCAGTAGGGCGAATAAACAAAAATTAAAATTAAACTTTTAACCCCTGTAGCTTGGTAACCAAGGAGATTTCGACATTTTGTCAAAGGACTTACTAGCATTATTTATTATTGCAGAATGACCCTTTAAAATTTCCTAACGCATTTTCGAACACCCTGTATATTTTTACATCAAGACGCAATAGTCCCAGAGCTAGTGAACCCTTTGAGTAACGTTAGGCTATAGGCTTAAATTTAGCATTGTGATGAGTCGTAGCATACTAAATACCAGAATCATCAGCCCTGCACATCATCGCCCTGAAAGGTGTGGCTGATTTGGATGGACATATTTCCAAAACCAATAAAGTAAGATGTTCCCTAATGTGGTATGTTCTTAAAGCTCTTTTTTAATGGTAATATAATATACAGGGTGCCTCATTAAAAAAAACTTTTTTCAGCCTGCATATTATCCTCTGTATCACCGTCGGCATCGACTTACCCGCTGTTGCGATTCCACAGAGTCCCTACCCTAAAAATTACTTACCCATCCTCGTATGTAAGATTTTTAGATTGTTAAATCAACTTAAAAGTAAATAAATACCTTTGATTAATATAAAATAAAAAAGTGGTGGAATGGCATATGGCAAATTCAATAAGAGTAATAAAAATAAAAAGCGTCATTTCAACTGTCTATACACTGAACGTCTCATAACATTTTAAAATTCCATCGTTTCTTATAGATTCCACTATGGTGGTCTAAGATCCAATGGTACTTCACGAGTACTTACATAAAACCGTTGGTAGCTCTTTATTTCTCTCTGGTTGCGTTTATACGCAGAATAGTTGGTGTTAGCGGTACTCGCTTTGACTTAGTTGGTGGAAATTCATGCGTAAAAATTCGCTACGATTACTTGCATTATAAAGGTGTTGTAAAGTTAAGTAACAAATTAGCAGTTATTCAATTAACATAGGTGGAAATTAACGATGTAACTTTTATGAGATAGTCGGTTTTCTTAATAACTAACCTATTTAGTCATAGTGGCTCTAATACAACTAAAGAAAATAAAAAAATTAATAACATAATCAAAAAAATCTACATACACAAGCAAAAAAATTAAAGGATAAAAAACCCAAATTTTTGACGTTTTTTAAGTGGCTATATTTCGCCCAAAAATAACTTTTTTTGCAGGAAGGAACATGATTGTAGATATGTTCTGTAGTTCAGCAGATTCATTTAATGGATGGTAATTATTTGGGGACACGCCAAAAATTTAAAAGTACCAAAAAAAAATTAAAACATGTAGAAAGATAATTAAAAATCGATGTTTCGGTGGCAAGTCTGCCACCGTTGTCAAGATAAATTAAGATAAAAATAAAAATTAACTATTAAGGTTGTAAATTTTAACATTTTTTATCTTTTTTAGGATACTGAAATCTCTTTGACATTAAATGTCAAATATGTTTGTTTGGTTATAGTGTCGTAGTGAGATAGATAACTGGTTGCTGGTGTATTTATTGTTTATATTACAAAAAAGGTGAATATTTAGTTAATTTTAAAGTCTTCCTGAAGATACTTTAGTATCAAGCACTTGGTTGCCTTTGCTTGCCAATATTAAATTAAGATCCTGCGAAAGAGTTATCTGCATCGCTCTGCGTTTGCGTTTTCCATATCAGGTTTAGTGATGGGTTTAGGGAACCTGCAAACTAGAGTGAAGGGTACTTTAAGACACCCACGGTACGTTAGTATTTAGGCTTTTGGTCTTCGTGGTTTGTCCAAAGATAAAAAAACTATCGTCGGCAAAACTATGAATGGAATTAGTTGTGGACAAGAGAAGGTCGTTGATGTGAAGAAGAAACAATGTTGGTGCCAGAACTGAGCCCTAAGGCACTTCAGCATTTACTTGGTGGGCTTGAAGAATGGCCGTCCACAATAACTGATATACGTCGATCAGATAGATAACTAGAGAGCTAAGTACAGAGTTTAGTTGAATGGACATAGGAGGGAAGTTTATTAAGAAGTGCGGCATGCCAGACCAGGTCAAAAGCTTTGGATATATCAAGAGCAACGATCTGGGACTCAGCTAGAAACTCAAGAGACTTATTTCGGCAGTGTGATACGAAGGAAAGAAGATCTGCTGTAGATCTTTGTGGCGATATCCATACTGCCTGTTATGCAAAATTTTGTGTTTTTCTAAGTACTTAAGAATTTGTGAATTAATAAATTTTCCATTACTTTACAAAGAACTAAGAGAATTGAAATTGGTCTATAGTTAGATCGAAAAGATTTAGATCCTTTCTTGGGAATAGGTTGAACACGTGCACCTGCCAGCTCTCCGGAAAGATACCTGAGTCGTAAGAAATTCCAATCCATATAGTGGTTAAGTGGAAAAACATTTTTCAAAGTTTTAGACCAAAAAAAAAAACTGAAAAAATTTCTAAAAAAAATATTTTCAGTATTCATTAGGATTTTGCGGTAGACGTTGCTTAAGAAAATTCTTTACTATAGGATCTTAAAACTATAAACTTAAAGCTCTTAAATGATTTTTTTTTATATTTCAGTACGATAATATTAAAGCGAAATACTGCCACTGGAAAAACGTTAAAAACTTGAAGTTTTTGTATCCTTTAATTTTTTTGCTAGTGTATGTGCCAAATATATAATAAATTATAAGTTTTTATTTTTATCACCAAATATTTAAAAATGAGGAGTGTTGTTAAAAAATGTAATGGTAGAGTTTGCATCAAAAATGTAAAAACAAGTTATGAAACATAGATCAGAGAAATGCTTTGTTTTCGTGACACGAAATGTTCGGTACAGGAAAGTACAGGGTGATTCAAAATTCAATTAAGGAAATTTAAGGCGGTAACTCTAGATAATAAAATTACAACATTATACGTATTATACCAAAATTACTTTTTGTTGCTAGAGTTTATTAAATGAAAAAAAAATACGACTTTAGAGGGGTTGAACACAAAAACCAAGACATTTAAAAAAAAGTTTACATGAGGCTATACTTATATTTGTAATCTTAAATTATCGGCTAGTATTAGTCATTGCTTTTTTAATGGATCTGAGGCATTACATAAACAATGCCTAATTTCTCAATTACTTACATCAGTAGCATTTCTGCAGTAAACGAAACTGGACAGAAATTGATTTTAAAAAAGAGGAGTGTCGCTTTTTTAGAGCCACAATTTCACCTTAATTAGTGCCCTCTGGTATTTTTGGTTAAAAGTACGTTTTAGAGATAAGAAACATTAGAAAAAAAATAGAAAATGTAAGAGTATAAAATGACAAGTTTAAAAACTTTATATCATAAAAGAAAACCATTTACAAAGCCCATATTTATATTTTGTTGACGTTTTTAGATATAGAGATTAGCTTCTCATTTTTCTACTTATTTCTGCGAATTTTCTTAAGACTTTTTTTTTTGTTTTTATGCGGAGTTGATGTAGACATCCAGTTTACTCAGTCTCTATGCCCCAGAGGGATCAGACCAAGGGAGCAGTACCTGGGCCAGCAGTGAAATGGACTTCATGATTAATAACCCTTTTAAGAACGCTATTTAGGGGGTTCCTTTTGACCAGTCTACCACGAATACCGCCATTTATAGAAGCGGCGCTTTAGTAACTCAGTCTGTCGATTTTGACATTAGCAACGCGTAACTTTTTCGGAGAAGTTTACCACAATGTTTTACATGTAATTTCTAAATAAAGGCTTATAATTGGATATCGGACTGGGCGGTCGAAATTTTTTATTTAAAATAAATTTTGTACTAGAGGTATTTTTATGTCGGGTTATTTGTTTAATCGATTCGTGAATATTTCTCATAGCGATGCAAACATTCGATTAGACAAGCAACCTGATTTACGCCAAGCTCCGCGACCGAACGCCAAAGTTTATCTCCTTAAATTTGATCATGACTCTGAAGATCATCGTCTGATTAGAATCATTTATTAACCTTGTTAGACAGTATAAAATGTCAAATTAAAATCAAAATCTGATAAGGTGTCATTCAATAACTAAAAATAATTAATTGTAGGTATCCATTGATCTTGAATTAAAAGTATAGTTTTGCAGGGTGTTTTAGAGTATGTTTCTAATCCTTAAAAAATTTGAGAAAAGTTAAGTAATATAATGAGTTTTTTTTTTTTTTCAGTGACGTACTAACGTAACTAACGTACTATGGGTATTTAAGGTAAAATATGCTGTGCTAACTCAAATAAAAATCTCTACAGGTAGTAAGTAGATTATCATAACTACTACAGTTTCTTAAAGCAAAAGCATTGTTAATATTATAAAAGGCAATATTTTGTAAAGTGTTTTACAATAAAAAAATAATAACACACGCTCATAAAAACACGTACTAATAGAAACATAAAATGGCGTCTACATAACAACCAACTTGACAGATTTACAACTTATTCGAGCAATTTACGCATAAGTGACAAATTAAACAAAACAGTTTACAAAACGTTGATCAATAAATATTACAATTTTTTCAAAAAATATCACACTATTTTAAACAATCATTAAATACAATGTGCGCCATTTATTATCATGACAGCATAATTGGTTGTGATTAATGCCACCTTTTAAGAGCAATTATGTGGAAAAATTTATAACAAAAATATGGAAAATTTGCTTGATATCTTATAAATATTTATAACACTTTGTTAGTGTTGCATTTAAAACTTTTTTCTCCTACTGTAAAAAAGTTAATGATTCTCTTAACTTATAGAGTAGGAGCCCGTGAGCGGTAGACCTTCGATATTTTGTAAAGCTTAAAGTTTATCAGGTGCATGTTTCCCAACTCATGGTAGCAGCGATGGTAGGGTATAAATTTTGACTTATAATTGGCTTTGACACGTACAAGGTACCAAAGGTTAATGAATTGAAACTTAACTTTTGTTTTATTATAAAAGCTAATTTTTTTTTTTTATCTTTGGACAATCCACGAAGGCTGAAAGCCTAAATACTAACGTACCGTGGATGTCTTAAGCAGGGTAACACGGGACTTAAAAACTTGAAGATTTGGGGGGAAGGAAAGACCTCCGCTGGCAGCAGGTTCCACAGTCTAGAAACTCTAGGGATAAAAGAACGAACGAAATGGGAAGTTCGGGGGCCTGTCCAATTGAACTGTATAGGATGCATACGCGCGGCACCACGAGCTCTCTTGTTGGGAGCCTAGCAAAGAGGAGGGACTGTACTGGACAATTCGTCGAAGCAGAAGCCGTAAAAGTATCTATAGAAGAGTGATAGATCTCCCACAGCTCGACGATGGGCAAGAGAAGGAAGTCTTTGAGTAAGTAAAGGATCATTAATAAGACGAACAGCCTCTTCTTTGAATGGCATCAAGAATGCTGAGGGTTGTAGGTGATTCCATTCCCAGACATGAGAACAATATTCCAGAGAGGGTCGAATTTGGGACACATACAAAGTGTATAAATTGAAGGAGAAATAATACTTTTGGCTCGAAAAGAAATCCAAGCTTTTGAAGCCGCGGTGGCTATAGATACAATGTGTTTATGCCAGTTAAGGTTATTCTCAAATGTGATGCCCACAAGGTTAAATGTGTCCCCGTTTAGATATGTGATTTGGGTATCTATTAGAAGACATTTCTCAGTCGCCAGACAGTTTTGACAGTTCCAACTTGTCTGACAAACATTTTGGGGTGGCCTAATGGTCCGAGGTAGTCTATATAGATGACAAGATATGACAAAATCTTTATAAGATATATAACTCACCTACGCAATAATTTTGGTAAAATTGGTTTACATCAAAATATCTTTAGGACATACCTATTTAAAACCCTACAACTCTTATTTAGGACATTTTGTCATATCTTGTTAAATAACAAAATATTGAACTTTTTCGATTCATAAAGCCACCACAAAATGTTTGTCTGCCAAGAGGTTGGAACTGTCAAAACTGTCTGACGACTGAAGAAACATCTTCTTATAGGTACCTAAGTAACATATATAAAATTTAGCTTAAATAAAATGACGTATGTTAAGTTTAATTCATTAACTTTCGTACTTGGTAGCCTGCCAAAGCCACTACCAGTCAAACATAGTCTACCATTTGGTGTAGTTCTTTTAGGGTCTAGAACCGCCCGGAACGACACCAAAAGTGTTCACTTTTGGTTGCACTCTTTTGTGTTTTTGACAGAGCACTGACGCTCCTTGGCAGTTCAGAGAACGGTTTCGGGCGGTTCTAGAGCGTAAAAGGAATACATCAAATGCTGGGAGCATGCAGTGACAAACTTTACAGCTTCGCTACAAATAACAAAGGTCCGCGACTCACGGGCTTTTGGACTAACGAAAAAAACGCTAAAATGCAATTTTTCACCTCTGGTTGGCTGCTGGTTAGGTTAAGTAAATTCTTTTAAAAAACTTATACAGGAAGTCTCTAAAATTTGCGGATAAAATACTCACAAACAAAAATCACACAATTCCAGATATAGAATTTTAAAAATTTATTTTGATTATAGATTTTTAAATACTTTTATTAATAATATGGGTGTGTTGTCACAATATTTAGCAAAAGGAAGTGTTAGAAAGTTATAAATAAATAAGAATTTGCTATCAATTTTTATTGTTGAGGCGCCACCTGTGATATTTTGTATGGCTTTGACCTGGCCATTCTGGTAGTGGTTTTTTAAATCAACATATCTCCAGATGCGAGTTAGCTTTAATCAGCCTTTTACCAATTATGCTTTTATGTATAATATGTAAAAAATGAAGTATTTTACTCAAAACTTTCCTAGATATATGATGGCTAAAAAAGTTATTTAATTTTTAATTTGTACAAAAAGAACGTAGCTGGCACCCTTTAGACTTTATAGTAAAATTGTTAGCAGATTCTTATTTTTCTTCCTTTTTGGACTAAGATAAGTTGAGATGTAGATCGTTATAAGGGGTGTTTTACTAGCAACGGTACAAAACTTAAGAGAGTGAATTTCGATGTAGAGGTGCATGTCGGACTTGCTTCTTTCTAGGATACAGGGATGTTGAATTTAAAAAAATTGGTATTTTTGTAACGTAATTTGGTGCACCTGCAATGTAAAAAGGCGCTTGTAAGCTCTACACTAAGTCAACATTACTGGGCTCCAGTGGCGTTTCAGTGAGTGCGCTAGCCAATGCCATTAGGAAAAAGTACGCCGCTGTCTTTTTTATAAAGTTTTTATACTTTATTCATAATAAAAAATGAAATTTCTAATTTTCTAGTATTTTGAGTTTTTTGTTTGCTTCTTTTTGAAGACAAAAAATTGAAGCCACTCAGAGTCATTTAAAAGAGTTCCACATAAACACCATAAAACGACCCTTAAAGTCAAAAAATAATCATTTTTGACTCTCGACAAATTGGGAAAAGTACTATTTTTTTGTTAGTTACTCGACGGTTCATTTGATGTAAGGACAAATTATTGTATCTTGTTTATTTTTGTTTTTATATCATATTGTCTGTAGATACTTTTTGGAAGAACAATAAGAAGCTTTTTGCTTGAAGAAGAAGCTAGAAACAGAAAAAAAAATAAAAAAAATAAAAAGTTGCACTTTTAATTGCTTAATCGGAAAACAAATTTATAAATAGACAGTGGCTTACTTTTTTTCTCTTAATAATATTGGCTGGAGGTGCTCAGTGGGGCGCCACTGGAGGCCAATAAATCTTAATCTAAGGTAAAACTTTACAAGCGCCTTATAAAATTTAGAAAATATCGGTTTAAAAATAAACTTTAACGCCCCTGCATCTTAAAAAAATAACGAGTCTGGACATAGGTTTAAGAACTTTTTAATAAAAGACATAAGAGTTCTGCCACTTCCAATTTTCGTACCGTGGTGCACGACACACCCTGTATTTTCGCATGCAGGAATTTTTGATTTTTATGATGGAGTTTTTCCGAGACGCTATTAGACACACCCTGTACTGTAACCAATATTGTTTTTTTTAATCCCAAAGAAGAGGCCAAGGTACTGGGTATGTCTGAATGTGGTGGACAATGCTTCATTATTAATATTAAAAGAAAAGTTTCGGACTTCGATTGTCTTTATTTTATTTATTCACACAACGTTTCGGGCAGTGCTATCTCTGTCCGTTTTTCAAGTGTCCAAACAGTTTATGCTATAAAGAACTATTCATCCTGTCTGTATAATAAAAAAACTACGATTACTTTAAAAAGAAATAAATTAATGAAATATTTAATAAATTATAAAATAGTTATTTTAAATAAGGTTATATAAAAAAAATTACTTACTATACAGAGACGGTTAATATAAGCTTACGGTCGAGAAGTATTTTATCATAATCCAATAAAAGAAACCAAAATCATAACTCTCGTTAATTGAATTGCATGATGAAATAGTTTCGACCGAAACTAATGAACTCTTCTCTGTATAGTGAAACAGAACCTTATATAACCTAAGTTAATTATTGGATCTGTAATACCTTAGAAACGGAATTATGTTATGGTAGCAATAATACCCAGCTATCACACCTAGGGGCATTATGGTGGCGGGGCATTACGATTAATGCCCGCTTATAATGCCCTAATGTTAATATGGAAATTTTATTGCCTATCCAATTTTTATTTCTCTCACAACAAGATCAAGTTTATAACAAAAAATAATTTTTCTGTAAACAGTAATTAAAAATTAAACTTTATTTCCAAATAAAAATCACAACTTTGAAATGTCCCGGAAAATGTAGCTGATCCCACTATAGAATGGTCGGTGTTTTTGTGATGGTAGCAGCGGTGGTAGACACTAACGCTATTTTGTATAGAAGAACAGTCCATTAATAAATTTTAATATTTGTTCTCCTTCCGAAACTTTAGACCCTTCGACGTATCCTTTCGACTTAACTTTAAAAAAAGATATGAGACGATGGTATTGCGAAATGTCTATATTTTCATAGACCATCAACGTAGACCTTAGGGGTGGAATACTTGGTCCAGAGAGAGGTTCGGACTGTATTTTTCCGACTAAAAATAATAAAGTTTGTTAAACATATGTATTAAAAATAAAATCAATAACTTACCAGTTCCTGAAAATATGCCAATTAAAACGGTTTCGGTTATTTGAAGAATTGCGTTCGCATCTTTCCAAATACCAAATATGCCATACTCCTGATCATACTGTTGCCTTGATTTAACTGGCAAAAGATTTTCGGTCGCTTCTATGGCCTTTTCTCTTATATTTTGTGGAATTTCTTCCATTTTGAGCAAATCGTTAAATAAAAAATGCCAACTGACTAACTGATAGAAACATCAAAGTCAAACTTAACACCAGTCATTATCTACTTACGTATACCAAAAGTGCCATGTTTATTAAATGCGTATGATATTATCAAGCAATTCACCTCACTGGAAAAATTATAAACTTATGTTTATGTATTTCCAAAATTAAATTTGCAATTATGATTACCTATAAAAGTGCGATTACTATCTTAATAATACGTTTTAAAACTTTCAAAACCATCTCATAAATCTTGCGTGCGTAATAATTCAGAAAAATGATACCGTGTCCCGGTCTGTACAAGTTAATAATGGCCCGTATTAACTAAGTATACCTTATTTTTCTTAAAAATTTCTGTTTTAAACTGGAAGCCATAAATAACATAATTCGTAATTAAAATTTAAAAATTCATACCCGCGCCGCCGTCGGACTTGCAAACAAATTTTGAAGCGCTTTCCCTAATTTAAAATGGCGGTTTAATCATTTCGTATAAATTTTCTCAGCGCCTTGTAATTAACTTAAAATAACGGCCGACAAGAAAAATCGGCAGGTCGTAGCGGATTTTGACAATAAATATTTCGGTCAGTGGTGTAAGAGTTGTTACTTATTAAAAGAAGAATTAAATATAGTTTTTCGCCCAAAATAAGCTCCGTCGGCATGATCTACTAACAAAAATAACTCCTTAAAAAAGTCGATTGCCTGCAATAAGAGCGATAAACGGTAGTCGGGGAGAGCACGGTCGTATTATACCTTCCGGCAACACGACCGTGCCCTCCCGGCTACCGTTAATCATTTTATTGCAGGTGTCGTCTTTAAGGGTCATTCTATTAGTAGATCATACTGATTGAAGCTTAATTGGATGAAAAAACGAGGCGCAGGTGTCATTCACTAATCTTGAATACGCAGTGTCGCATGCGAATTTAATATAATATCGCTCTATTCGCATGATAAAAAGAGATTATATATGTATAATTGAACTTAAGTAAAATTTTAACAAGTTTTATCTCGTTTTTATGAAGCGGTTTTTATTAGCTTGACCTGTTTATTAATTTATTTGTTTGTTGTTTGTTATTTGGGTCAAATTTAGTAGTTGGAATTTGACTGCCCTCCCCGGCGACAGTGTCGATATAAAATTTGGTTCCGCACTATTATTCTTCTTTTTTTTTTTTTGGCATTCCACGAGGCCTAAGCCCAAATACCAGAGTACAGTGGACGACCGGGTTATTAGATGTTAATCCCATCGTTTTCCATGTTCCGTCCACGTTGTCCAATTCCTAAAACATGCAATTTTGCATTTCACAGCACCTTTTAGACAAGCAGTAGTGCTACCTTGGACGGTATTTTTAAATAAGTAC
Organism: Listronotus bonariensis; assembly: GCA_014170235.1. Classification (NCBI taxonomy): domain Eukaryota; kingdom Metazoa; phylum Arthropoda; class Insecta; order Coleoptera; family Curculionidae; genus Listronotus; species Listronotus bonariensis. The sequence goes on along the minus strand of JACEGR010000330.1, from coordinate 180,525 downwards.
TACCTAAATATGTCTTTCCTGCTGGGAATCAAACCGGCGCGACCATTTCTGGGTTCGAAGAACAAAGCTCTGTTTACTGCGCCGCCGGGAGACAATACAATATAATACATTCTTTATGATTGTAAATCCAAGATGGTCGCCGAAACAAAATCCCGGATTACATATTTACTTCACCACAACCTTAAGTTGGGCAGCAAATGAAAGGGCTTGATTGGTAGCATAGAGGTTCCTATATAAAAAAAAATATCCAAGATGGCCGCCGCCACAAGATGGCGGATTACATATTTCTCCACAAGTATCTCAATGTGGGTATCTAAAGAAAGGGCTTAATAAGTTGAATAGAGGTCATTCTAAAGTAAATAAACTCAATTGAATGAGAAGTCTTAGCTAACAACAAAACTAAAAACTTAAAAATAAAATTATTTAAAAAAGCATTAAATAATAAACGGTTTTATTATAATACAAATAATGTATTTACAGCAAATAAATAAAAATAATTTCATACTGTCGTAATATTATACAAAAAAAAATCGGTTGTTTGCAAAGTCGGTTTACTGACGATAGTTGAACCTGACAAGGTCATCAGAAAATGGGGGATCGATGCTATTTTATTAATAAATTAAATTAATACCTTTATCGCCGCAATTATCGTTGCTATAAACAATTATCACCACATTCACTTTTCACTGCACTCTCACTCAAGTAGGAGAAAACAGATGTCGAACGACGCAGAGAATGTGCCTCTTTGTCGCTCGTTCCACGCTCTCGCCTGCACTTCAAGACCTTAAATGGAACGCGCGAGGTAACGCCGTCTGAGTCATGTTTTTTGGTGCGTGCAGTCGGGTCAATCAAATTATAAGACGTTGTCACGTCAAAAGAAATGTCCCCTTTCAACAGTTAAAGAAGAGACTCCTGCTTTTGCATGTCATTTACCGGAACACTCCTCGGTGACGCGTTTTGCCTACCTTATAGCCCTTGTCAAACTGGCTGTACCAAGACGAGTGGACCCGGTACAGTTGTATAAATAATACCAAAACAGTTTGAAATTTCGTTTAAATTTCTGAGTCATCCTCTGTTTATTAAAGCTATTAGTTTTTGATTATTTGTTAAAAGAAATTTCTTTGCAAACTGCCAAATTTTAAATTAAGTGACACAGGAACTAAAAGAAACAATGACGAAATCAAAAGGAAACTTCAGAGTAACTTGACTTTTAGTTAAGTTGATGTCGAGTTTACTGTTGCTCTGCATAAATTGATATTTAAAGAAAATTGTCGTACGAATTAAAATAAAACAATGTTTAAAGTAGGAAAAAAGTGGTTAAAAAAGTTACTTTTTTAACACCTTATGTAGTGTACTAAAATAGAGTATTTTATCTTTTATGTTAATGTTTAAAGAAAACAGTATTTTTACAATCGTGGAAAAAGAATATTTTTAAAAAAAGGAATACTTGTGCAGGAATTTCTTCACATTTTATAAAAAAGTCGTTTGTATAAATTAAAAAATATCTTTTGTTACTTCTATCAATCCACATCTTTAAATCGTAAAGTATAACATTTAAAATGATTGCAAATTTTACCCTTTTTTAAACCTTTGGTTAATAAATAGATATTATGCATTTAGTTTAAATATTATGGCTAATTAATTTAGGGTTTAATCGACACCACTGTTTAAATCAATAAATTCCTTATCGATATGCCGATCGATCGATTAATTCTTTCAGATTAAAATCAGGTGTTGCAATAATTAAGGGTTTCGTTTTTTGGGCATAATTCTCTTCTCGACGTATGGTTTACGATTTTAGCAATTTCGCTGTTACACTGCTAATTGATTGGTTTAAATCTGGGGTAATTTTATTGTCCGGTTGCCACAGGGAAAATTATGATACATTTGTGTTTTTTCCGTAAGTAATTTTCATAATGCATTTAGGCTGTCCAAATCAATTATGTAGTTTTTCAAAGGTTTTAACTTGGTTAATTTTTTAAATAATTCTTACTGCCGCAGGATGCACGTAACGTCTAAGTGGACCTAAATGATGCGGTACTAAATTATCTTCCGAGAAAATTAATTTTCATTTTTTTCTGAAGGAAGAAAGCAACTAAATATGGAACATATCAAAAACATTGTATGATGTTACGTGGTCTTCACAATCTTTTTTTATCTTTGGACAAAAACCACGAAAACTAAAAGCCTAAATACTAACGTACCGTGGGTGTCTTAAGCGAGGTAAGAGGAAGTTTGTTGACACGGGACTTAAAGACTTGAAGATTTGGGGGGAAGGAAAGACCTCCGCGGGCAGCAGTTTCCACATTCTAGAAACTCTAGGGATAAAAGAACGAACAAAGTGAGAAGTTCGGGGTCTGTCCAGTTGGACCGTATAGGGATGCATACGCGCGGAACCACGAGTTTTCTCTGTTGGGAACCGTGAGGGGAGGAACTATACTGGACAATTCTTCAGAGCAGAAGCCATGGAAGTACCTATAAAAAAGCGATAGATCCCCCACAGCCCGACGATGGGCAAGAGAGGAAAGCCTTTCTGTAAGTGTAGGATCATTAATGAGACAAATAGCTCTTCTTTGAATAGAATCCAGAATGCTTAGAGTTGTGGGAGAAGCCATGCCCCAGATATAAGAACAATACTCCAAGGGAGGTCGGATTTGGGACACATATAAAGTGTATAAATTAGAAGCGGAAAAATACTTTTTGGCTCGAAAGAGAAATCCAAGCTTTTTAAAGCTGCCGTGGCTATAGATACAATGTGTTTATGCCAGTTAAGATTACTTTCAAATGTGACGCCCACAAGATTGAAGGTGTCTTTGCTCTGTAAAACTTTACATAAGTAGAGGATGAGTATTTGGTGACTCTTTTCGCGACAAGGAACATGATTGTGTTTTGGATGCATTAAAATGGACGAGATTTTTGGCGCCCCAATCCAATATTAAATTAAGATCCTGTGAAAGAGATATCTGCATCGCTCTGCGTTTGTTTTCCAAATCAGATTTATTGATGGGTTTAGGAACCTGAAAACTGGAGTGAAGGGTACTATCGTCGGCGAAACTATATGAATGGAATTAGTTGTGGACGAGAAAAGGTCGTTGATGTGAATAAGAAACAATCTTGATGCCAAAACTGAGCCCTGAGGCACTCCAGCATTTACTTGGTGAAAGCTTGAAGAATGGCCGTCCACACCGTCCACAATTACTGATATACGTCGATCAGATAGATAACTAGAGAGCCAAGTATAGAGTTTAGTTGAAAGACCATAGGAGGGAAGTTTATTAAGAAGTGCGGCATGCCAGACCTGGTCAAAAGCTTTGGATATATCAAGAGCAACAATCTGGGACTCACCTAAAAACTCAAGAGACTTATTTCAGCAGTGTGATACGAAAGAAAGAAGGTCTAATGTAGATCTTTTGTGGCGAAATATATACTGCCTGTCATGCAAAATTTTGTGTTTTTTTAAATATTTAAGAATTTGTGAATTAATGATTTTTTCATTACTTTACAAAGAACTGAGAGAATTGAAATCTTCGTTAATTATGAGTTTTCGAACAAAATGTATAGAAGTTTGTTGCAATAATTTACAGAAATCCTGTCGAGTAATTTCCGGACACCCTGTATTTTGGTGATTGGAGGTAATTTCATTGTTAATACCCAACTACAAAATATTGCGTTGTAATTGCTTACAACAGAAATTTTTGAAGCGTGAGTTTTAAAATACTCCAAAGCATATTGTTTTAGAGATAACAATAAACATAAACAATTTGTTGATGTTTTGTCATTAGTATTGTTATTCGGAGGGATAGGTAGACGTTGCAAAATTCAAGAACGAAACAGTCGGATAAAAAGTAGTGCAAGATCTTCAAAGGCGGTTTTTGGGTTAGAATTAATTAAATTAGATTTGTTCAATTTGTTTGCGGTTACTGTTATACGATGCAATTATTTCTGGTGAATTTAAAGGAGAAGCAAGGACATAATGTTTGGAAACAAGGTTGGAGCGTCAAAATTTGAATGACTAATGGTGTATGGTGTAAGTGAAAGAGTTTTTATATTCCAATATAATAAATAAATACATGACCGAAAAAAAATAGAAAAAAATGTATCGTTATTATTTTTTTTTTATCTTTGGACAAACCACGAAGGCTAAAAGCCTAAATACTAACGTACCGTGAGTGTCTTGAGCGAGGTAAGAGGGAGTTTGTTGACACGGGACCTAAATACTTAAAGATTTGGTGGGGAAGGAAAGACCTCCGCGGGCTGCAGGTTCCACAGTCTAGAAACTCTAGGGATAAAAGAACGAACAAAGTGAGAAGTTCGGGGCCTGTCCACTTGGACCGTATAGGGATGCATATGCGCGGAACCACGAGTAGTTTCTCTGTTGGGAATCGTGAGTGAAGGAACTATACTGGACAATTCTTCAGAGCAGAAGCCATGCAAGTACCTACAAAAAAGCTATAAATCCCCCACAGCCCGACGATGGGCAAGAGAGGGAAGCCTTTCTGTAAGTGAAGGATCATTAATGAGACGAATAGCTCTTCTTTGAATAGAATCAAGAATGCTTAGGGTTTGTGGGGGACTCCATGCTCCAGATATGAGAACAATATTCCAAGGGAGGTCGGATTTGGGGCACATATAAAGTGTATAAATTAGAAGCGGAAAAAATACTTTTTGGCTCGAAAGAGAAATCCAAGCTTTTTTGAAGCTGCCGTGGCTATAGATACAATGTTTTTATGCCAGTTAAGGTTACTTTTAAATGTGAGGCCCACAAGATTGAAGGTGTCTTTGCTCTGTAAAACTTGGCCGCTCATAAGTACAGGATGAGTATTTGATGACTCTTTTCGCGATAAGGAACATGATTGTGTTGTGGATGCATTAAAATGGACAGATTTTTAACCACAACCAATGTCAAAATTAAAGATCCTGCAGAATGTCCTTATCGCTCTGCGTTTGTTTTTCCAATAATTTTATAAACACAGATTTGGCTATTGTAAAGATTTTTAGGAACTAACGTACCTACTTTTGCCTAAAAGTGTAGTATGTCAAATCTAAGTAACTAATAGAGACAGAATACTGAAAATGTAGAAACTTACGATATTCGACACGTCCAATAGAATAAAAAAATGGAGCATTTCCTTAAAATTATAAAAAAATATGTGTGCATATTTCAAAGAGGATTTTCTTTTACTTTTTATCAATTTTTGCTGATTGTCATTTTAAAACGTATAAAATTTGTTTCCGTTAATCATGTTGTTGTGTTTGTTTGTTGTTTTTATGTTCCTGTATTTTTGAAAAGGTAATAAAAGTATCCGGATAAATTAAAACAAAATCGAAGAAAGGATATTTAAGATACGTTTCTTAAAATATTAAACCAATGCAATATATTTTTGACATGACAACGTCTTATAATTCGATGGTCCCGGCTGCACGCACCAAAAACATGACTCATGCTGCGTTACCTAGCGCGTGCGTTCTATTTAAGGCTTGAAGTGCAAGCGAGAGCGCGGAACGAGCGATAAAGAGGCTTAATCTCCGTATTCGGCAGTGTTAGATTTTCTGTTTCACTCCTACTAGGGTGAGCGTGCAGTGAAAAGTAAATGTGGTGACAATTGTTTACAGCAACGATGATTTCGGCGATAAACGTAATGATTTTTCGACGTTGTTAGGTTCAACTATCGTCATTAAACCGATTTTGCAGACAACCGATTTTTTACAAGTTAAATACAGTCCATTCCAATTGAAACAAGCCACCCTACATTATTCCGTTATTTGCAAACTCATAAAAAAATCTTAAAACATAGCAAATTTTTAGTTTTAGGGGGAATATTTTTATGTCAATATTTATTTGTTTAGTGTTATTTATCCCGTCCTTTCACCAACACAAACGTCAAAAAGTTCAAATGGGTCAAGTGATACCTCATCTTAAATGGTTTTTCAAAATAGGTTCCGTAGTTTTTGAGAAAATTCACCCTAAATACCAGGGTCCCTAGCAAGTGGCTCACCCCTATAACTTTATTGATTTAAATATTAAAATATATATTTTTTTAACTCTTTTTTAAAAAGTGGTGTAATATTTGTGGCTATACGAGGTGTTACATGTATTTTACATTTAATAAAGAATTATTTAAGGAATGTGCAACACTAAAAGACAATACCCCAACACGAAATAATTTCTTATTCAAAGCGGAAAATAATTTCGTAAACACGATAAATTAGCCATAACTATTTACGCACCTTTATTCCGAGTAAAATAACAATATCAACCCATACAAAGAAATTGAAAAGGATCTCCTATAAACTACGAAACATTCCCATGGTGCGGTAGCCTTAAAAAATCCTTTAATCTTCCAATTTCGCAAGCTCATATAAAAACGCGACAACAATAGCAAAAGACATACTTTGTGCATGTATAAGATTCAATTTGAACCGAACCCCTTATTGAGATATTTCAGCTATTCACGATCTTATTTGACGTTGTAATTTACTCTTTATTATTATTAATTTATTTGCCCAACTTTTTGCTTTATATTAAGTTTTGTAGTATTTTTTTAGTCATTTTTGGTCACATTTGGTCAGCAAAGACGTCATAAGATGACGACAAAATGACGTTAAATTGACCTCCATAAGTCACAAACAAACGTCCCGTTAATGACGTCTTTAAGATGACGAAAAATTGACGCATATACTTTTTGTTTAAAGCTAAAATGGTACGATATTTTATTTAAAAATTGAAATAGAAAAAACTCCTTACTGCTTGCAATTTCCTTGCACTGTAAGGTCGCATCTCTCGGGACACTGTCCAACCTGTAGATGCAGATTTTTACACAAGCCGAAGATATTTCTTTTAAAAGCTAATTGAGATCACCAACCGCAGACCGGTCTTGAACTATTTTGGTCTTCTCGGTACGGTGTAGGCGATAAAAAGCGAAGATGTTGAATAAATGTAGTTGTTTATTGTCCATTACGCCATCTATCGGTAGAGTTTTACCTATTTCAAATTTATAAAATTATTAGTCTTATTTTTCTGTCATATGATATTTCGGTTGGATTTTGACACGAAACATATATTGTCACAAAATTTTTCTGGCGGGTTTTCTAAAAATGACGTCATTAGATTTTTATGAGCTAGTATGACAAAAAATGACGTCATAAAGACGTCACTTAAATTACGTCAAAAACACGTCATTAAAATAACGTCATAATTTTGGTCTGATGATGTCCTATGATCAAAAATGACTTAAAAATGACGTCATAACGACGTCAGCTTGCTGCTTGAGTTGTATAGGGTTGCCAGATGTGCTGCAAAATAAAAACCGGACATTAAAAAACATTAATTTATTTTGTAATTCAGTAAAAAGCTATTTATATATAAAAAAGTTTACTTCAGCCCATTGGCCTTATTTGGGTTACCTTAACGAAGATTCTGACATAGAAAATGTACACTATTGATTTTTAAGCAAGGATGTTATTTTATTTAAGAAAAATAAGTAAAAATCCAGCTTTTTAGCTCTTTTCTTTTAACCTGAAAATTTTTTGAGAATTATAAAATTTACTTAACTGCATGCCCCTGGACTGGATATTGGAAGTAATAGTTAAATAAAATTAACCACAAACACTAAATTAAATACCATTAATATTAAAACTAATGAATTATCCTAAATTTAATTCTTGGCAGAAATATTCGCTAAGGTACCGCTTAAGACACTGGATTGGATGACTTTAATTAACTTTTAAATCTCTAAATAATCTAAATAAGCTTTTAAAACCTGAAAATGAAAGTGCCGAATTTTATTAAAATCAGATTGGGTTTATTTAAGGTATTATCAAAATGAATATATTTTTTTAAGGTTAGCACCCTGTATCTGGGAAACAATACAATGCCACACGTATGTTTATATTTTTTGATGCAGAATCTGTCTTTAAATTTTCTTAACAACACTGAAAAGACAGACGATTTCGTTTTCTGCCCAAATATGTTCCAATTTCAATTTAATACTAAATCATTTTGTAAAGTCTTGATTTGTATACTGTAATTATTTTATATGTTTACAAAGGTGGGTTTTTTGATTGGCGATGATTAATCACACTTGGATACTTTAAAGTCTGTGTGGTGTTGCATTATAAACAACATTTTTTTCTTAAATTATAGCATTTTTTATCCATGTCCCACAAATACCGAACATTCTGTTGTCCGGTTTGCTAAGATTTTCCCGATCGGATAGACATCAGAAAAACCGGACATTTGGCAACCCTATATTTGTATTTAATAAGTTTTTTTATCTTTGTTAGAGCCCATAAAGCTTTATGCCTAAGTACCAGAGTACCGTGGGTGTCGTGTTATTAGATGTTTAACCCCTCTTGCTCCCTAATACGTAAACGTTGTCCAAGCACTAAAACATGCAGTTTATGTATTTCACAGCACCTTTAGACAACGAGGTAGTGCCATTACGGAAGTTATTTATAAATAACTACTACCTATAAACTCGGCAGATTACTAGACAGAGATTTACTATTGCGAACTGTGAGGTGACGAGAGATTAACAATACCGGTGTATGTGGCCAAGATTCGAACCCGAGTCTCTGCGGTGAGAGCCACCACACCACGCTTGCCACAAGCCACAACACCACGCTAGCCACACGCCACAGGTGTCTGGAAAAATGTAGAAAATCTTTAAGATATATAAAACAGGGCTTCTTTTCTTTGGAGATATTGACTTTCGAAGATGGTACGGGAAATTAGGTTACATATAATTTTTAAATTCACCAGGTATATTTAAGTCTTTTTAATTCTAATTGGATGTAGGACCAAGTAAAACTATTTAAATTACTATTTAAAAAAATCTTCTCATTCTATTAACTTAACCAGAACTAACTATTAATTTTATATTGAGGTAGTTGTTGAGAATATGTAATTCGCTATTTTCTGGCGGCGGCCATCTTGGATTTTAATTTTTCATAATGAGCTCTATTCCACCAATAAAGCCTTTTTATTTGATACCCATATTGAGGTTGTATTGGCGGCCGTCTTGGATTTACACCTCATAAAAAATATTATATATATATATTGCATTGTCATCAAATTAGGAGTTCGTACCAAATTTCAGATTTATCGGTCGTCAGGAAGTGGGCCAAATTCCAATTACTAGAGTTTACCCAAACAAATAAATAACATATTATGATAAACAGGTCAAGTTAAGTAAAACCGTTAAAAAACCATAATAGCATTATGTGTATTTAAAAGCTTTAGGAGCCATAAAGGAACTTTGACCCCTTTTCTAGTGATCTCAAAAAGGCAATAGAATAAAATAAATGATTAAGCCTGAACACTTATCCAAGTAACGGGGAGCGATAAAAATATCATAAAATGTAGAAAATTGCCTACATACTGTTGCTTAAGCAATCACCTAGAAATAAATTTAAATTGTCTTCAATTTTTTAAGGCAATAGTCGTGTAATGTGGACATCTTCATGCACCCACCGCTGCGGGAAGTCCATTCGTGGAATTCATTTGGATGGTCGTGAGCTCATCCTCGTCCATGTCTTATTTCCTACATGTTTATTTCTTCTGTCGTCGTAATTGGACAAGGCCCTGTACGGGGAAATAAAATAACAATTGAATATACAATTTTGTCTGGAAAATTGTATTAGCAAGTGTAACTCATGGCCAATATCCTAATAAAAATTTCCGTTGTCAAAAAGTGGTAAGTTTATTAAGAGGTATAAAAATTAAAATAGTTATAGCAGAGTTAAAGGAATAAATAAACTTGGTAAATCGTAGATAGTATGTACATGTATCCCCATTCAAAAAGAAGTAAAGTCAATAATTAAAAAAATATATTTTTGTAAAATTTGGGAGGCGATCTTGTACGCTTGAAATGATTGGTTTTAAGCAGAGACAAGGTACGCCACTGCATTTTGTTATGGAAAAACGTAGAAAAATAAGACTGAGTTGCTTTTCAAGAAAAAGGAGGATTTTTGCTACTTCCAGTATTCATGAATGCCAATCGTGGTGATTCACGAATACCGAAGTGATTCGAATACTTTTTTGCCCAGGTATTCGAAAATATTCGGTATTCGAATACTTTTTATGGTATTCGTATTCGTATTCGAATACAAATTTCAGTATCTCGACCCAACTCTGTTGTTAAGGTATGGCAACAAATCATACGTACACCTTTTCTTCTGTAAATACCAAATAATCTTTTAGGTGGAATGGCATATTAGAGATAAAAAAAATTAACTTGCACCTATTTTTAACTTATCTCTTTTTTTTTATTAATGCATATTTTACTCTCTTTAGTTTTTATTATTAGCATTTAATCGGTGACCTCCACTAAAAAAACAGTACTAGTACCTTTTTTTCTATCACGTAAAACTCATTGCACAAGACGGCAGCCCTAAATATATACCTTAACAGAATGTAGGTTGGGGTATAAATAAAAACATCTGACCCACAAAAAAAATACACACATTTACACCACAACGACATCACAAATAAAAATAATTTGACAGTAAATTAACCACCCTATCAGAGGCAGCTTTGCGTAAGAACGCATAAGGCTAGGTACGCTGCGTCTTTCGCGAACTTGGCTGGGTTTTTATGGGCACACCGCAAAACTTTTTTCCGAAGAATAGAAGAATGTTCCAAAATCAGTCCACAGTTGAAGCGGAGTAATCGGTTTTACACAAAAAAAAACATGAGGTGTCGAACATATAACCTCCTCCCAAGGAGATAAAGCTTTTCAATAAGGAGCGCTCTGATCCCGTGTAAGCCTATGTCACTAGAATTTTGTGACGTATTATCTGTGCACATTTAGAAATACTCCACCGTTTTACCGTTGGGTTTCATAGGTGTCAATGTTTTCAGTTAAACCTATAGAATGGCAGTAAAGCGGCGGCGATATATATATCTGATTTTTCTCTCTTGGCGTGTATTCTATATGGTGCGTCCCTTTGTTTACAATCGTAGTGGAACCTTTTTTTGTGTTTTTGGCGTTATTTTTTGTTTGTAGTCGTTGAAACTTTTTGTGTTAGTTTAATTTTTATTGTTTGTTATAGTTAATTTAAGTTGTTATTAGTTTAGCACTAATTTTAAATAATCATTGTTATGGGAAAAAGGTGACGTCACAGACCTTAATGTATAAATTCCAAACACATACTAAAAATTAAGCCGCTCCTTATTGAAAAGTTTATCTCCTTGACTTCCTTTCTCTTTTGAAATCGGTTAAAAATAAATTGTTTTTTAGCTCTGGTTTATTCCTACTTGCTCTAATGTTCACGCCACTGCAGTGTATGCCTAAATTATTACTTTTATCACCATCGAATAATTTAAGAGTTTCAATGGACCGGACGACAAAGGTCAGTAAATCTTTTTGATTTTGTGGCCCGATCTCGGCCTACAAAAGAATGTCAAATTTCTCAACTTTGAGTTCTTGTTGTGACTTTGTAGATTGAAGAGATATGAGTTTAGGAAAGTGAGATAATTGAATTGTGCTCGGAATGATAAAATGCCTATATTGTTCGAGTGAGATCGTTATCAAGAAAAAATTTGAAAGGAGTTTGGATTGAAACAATAATTGTAAATCGACGTTAATTTGTTTAAATTAGATGAATGTGGACCACATGCATATGTAATTAATAGTGCTTTAGAAATGTTTGACTGGTATTACAAACGAAATGTATAGCTTAATTTTAAAGACAGTGGAGGTAAGCGATGAGTTTATAAGTGTTTACCAATAAAATTTTATAAGTAGATAACATATTTTTAATAAGTGAAATAACCTTTTTTTATTTTCAAACATCAAGCCTCGCACATTGAGTAACAATATGCGATGGTGCCCTTTTCAATTTCCTAACGTTTATCAATGACACTGTGCGCGAAAAAGTGTGATGGATGATGAAATTAAATTGAAAGAAGTTTTCTAGCACATCATTTTAAAGCTTCTGACAAAGTACTTTATAATCCTAGAATATAAACTCAATACTTTCACCCACTACAAGCCACACATGAATAATTGTTTGTCAACGGCACATTAGGGTGGTCTTTATTCCTAAACCTGGCAAGTCAGGACAGGATGAAGCAAAGTCCCTAAGAGCAATAAGTCTTATGTCGTTTGTACTAAAGACACTTGAGAAACTGGTAGATATGCATATTAGAGGGGTGTCTTGGTAAACAGACCACTACACAGGCCCAATAATGCATACACAGCAGGTTTGTCAGCAAACAGCACTCCATGACCTTGTACAAAGGGTGGAGTACGTTCCGGAAAACAAAGGGTGTTGTTGGGAGCTTTTCTCGATATAGGGCGCATTTGGCAACACCTCTTTTTGAAACATGCTGCAGGTGGATAGGCTGCATGCTAAAGATCGTGTGATCCACTCGACACTCTTAGGTAAAACTCTGTCGGCGCGTTGGTAGCGAGGGGATGCCCACAGGGGGTATTATATAACAACAATGAAGTTTGGGTATGCGGATGACATAGTCACATTTCATTGTATGCCAGGGCAAGTTCAATACCACGGTCAGAGAGCGAGATGCAACAGGCTCTGGAAAATGCATAGTATTGGCTACCTTCGACGGCAGGGGGTTGGTTTAAAAATCGAGTCCCAGCCAAATCAGAATAGTGTCCTTTCACAAAAGAAGAAAGACTAGAGGGGTTGGGTCCTCTTAATCTTCAAGGTACTGAAATGCAATGATGGGGGAGGTTAAGTATTTGGGGTTTATATTGGACTCAAAACTCACCTGGAACCACCATTTGGACAAGTAATCAAAGGAGCAGGAAATGGCATTAATTCTGGCTCGCAGAACACAATGAGCAAAACATGGGGATCAAGACCACGAAATGGTTCCACTGGTTTGTACAATGCTGTGGTGAACCAGCCACGTAACCTATGCATCCATTGTTTGGTGGACCATTCGACCAGCACACGGTGTGCTTCAGCTGGGCAAAGTGCAAAGACTAAGCCTGCCTTGGCATAGCGGGATGCATTAAAGTACACCAACAGCGATCTTGGAGACCCTACTTGACCTCCGCCACTGCATATAGTGGTGATACAGGGAGGCGAGAATGGGGTATACAAGACTGAAAAATAACACAGAGCAACACAAAGTTAGATCAGGACACATGGAAATAAAAATATCATAAGGGTCCCATAGTGGATACTGAGGACAGTTATATGACCCCACAAAATCGTACCCAGAAGACCCTTTCAGGTGACAATACCCAAGGGAGAACTGGGCAAACGAGAATTTCAGACTCTCTTCGAGGTCAAACCTGTGGACGGGTCAAAACCGAAGGATCAGGGCAGAGTGTCTACAGTGAGATGGGAAACACTCGTTTAACGCTTTCACTGGGAAATCACACTCTGTTTTCAAACTGGCGTTTTGCGATCTTACAGTATGCCAGGATTAACAACCTAAGGCCCGCACAGGTGTACAATCAACATTCTTACGGATAGTCAAACGGCCCTTGGTGCACTAATTAATCCCAAGGTATGTCAGCGGCTGGTACTAGAATGCCTCTAAGAGACTTAGGGAACTGGCGGAACGCAACAACACGAGGTTGATGTAGGTGCCAGGGCATTTGCGGAATTCGAGGGAAATGAAAACGCAGACGAACTGGCTAGAAGGGGTCAGCCGACATGCGTGGGCTGTGGAACCAGTCCTTGGAGTGCCAAGTACCTTCCATGCCGGAGGCTAAACTGGGTAAGGACAAGCAAGGGTACTGGAAAGGCTTTCTCAACACATGCATGGGAAAATATGCATCTACAGTGGACCATGCACAAAGAGCTAAAGGAACTGCTTAAAATGGGTGGAATCAGCTAAGAACGTCACACACGTTCCCTCACCCGGACTGCTCCAGTGAAAGGGAACACCCCCTAAATAAAATGGGATTATACAACGGAGATTTGGACTGATTATATGTGGGCGAGACCGAAACAGTATTCACATACTGTATCAGGTATGAGGCACTGGATCACAAAGACAGGCAATCTTCAGAATATTAGTACCCCGGAAACATATAGGTACGCACCCAGCAGACCTATCTACCGCCTTCTTCAGAAGGAACTAGGGTACTGGAATGGTACAATAAAACAGGAGTTTAATTTACAATAAGCCTTCGGAAGGCTGCAGTACCACCAGACTGCATGCAGACAGCTCCTAGGAAAAAAAAAAATTATTTATCAACAATTTGTTTATTACTTTCATAGTTAAAGTGAATGCACATTGAAAAACACATTTAGTAATAACTAACTATACAGGGTGTCAGTATGCTTGGCAATCTCTTGGTTTATATAGAACACGTAATAAATATTATGACAAGTTCCTATCATTCTCTAAGCCCCTCTTTATCAGGATAAGAACGACTCAAATTGGTTTTCTGAATAACTTTTATAGAACTTTATTATAATGATTTTTTTAATATGACACTCACTACCTAATGACTTTATAAAATGTGCACTTTAGGAACATTTGCATTCATTAAGCGGGGAGTTACCCTTACACATTAGTGCTAATTATTTGGATGCTCTTCTGTTCAGAAGGGCAAATTCGTGACGCTTTTAATCCCATGTTTCTGAATCTTTTTAAAAGAACTGACCCTCATTTTTTTGGAAACAAATTTCAAACCAAATTTACTAGTTAAAACCGCAATTCGCTATCCTGCGTTGTTTACTCGCTAGGTGAGTTTCCTAAGTTTTTGCGTTTTTAAATCCTTTATAATGTTTTTATTTTATATATTTTATCTGTAAGAAACATTTGATGCAGCGATTTTTATGCAGATTGCAGACATATTTTTAGTTTCTAGGGTTGCATTTTTGATTTATTTATTTATTTTTGGAAACTTTAAATACAACACCCTGTATATTTTTCTTTCACTAATAAAATGGTTAAAAAACTTACCTTTTTAAAATATGCACACTTTATATTTTTGCAGCCGTTTCTGAGATATTTCATATTTTTGTCATTTACTTGACGGATATTGTAGCAACCTTAGTTAGATAATGAGCCATGAAAAGTAATTTTGTTTTACTTTAACAATATTATTATATTTTTGTTTTAACTGTGGCGGCGGAAATCATTTTTATTAATAATTTTGAACGCAAAGAATCCTATTTTATAAGTTTTTTAAATTATTTTATTAATATTACAACATTTTAATCAAGTTTTCTTAACACAGCAATATTTTATGTAAAAGACCATTATTTTTTGTATACAGGCAAGTAAGATGGCCATGAAAACAAATACAAATGGAATTAAACCTTTTGAGCTAAAGCTAGCATTTTACATGTGGACTTAATTTACTAAAATATAAAATTGGTTATTTGTTATATTAACTTGATTTTAATAAAAACCTGATTAAAGTCCATAGTAAAAAATATTAACAAAATAATTTAAAATATAAAAAATAGTTAATAAGTATAAAATAGTAGTAATAGAACAAGAGATTATTTTACCTATTTGCGTTAATAAATTAAATAAAAATGCTTTCCATCATTGCAGTCAATAAAACAAGTTATAACAAGATTGTTCCCAGGTAAAGCATAGGTACTTTGGCTATGGCCTACTATCTAACCAATATCAGTCATAATTGACAAAGGAAATATGCACACTCTCCGAGGCGGCTGAGAAGTATAAAGTGTACATTTTGAAACGGCTGATTGTTGAACTCATTTTAACTCTAATTTGAAAATTAACAGCATGTTTCCTTGAATTTCCAGGAAATAAATATTAAATCAAATGTGCGACTCTAGGAAAAGGCAGGATTATATCTGCGAGGTAATCTGCATAAGATGCTGCTACAGAAATGTTCTTACAGGGTGGAAAATATTTGAAAATAAAAAAAGGTATAAAGGATAAAAGAAAATGCAAGAAGTAAGAAACACGCTTTAGCGAGTAAACGACGCTGAGCTAGCGAATTGCGGCTTAAAAATTTGAGTCTTGCAAATGAGGATCCAGTTTTGTTGTAAAACACTTACAAAATAGGGGATTTTCTCTTAAGAACGTCGAATTTGGCCCACCACACACTGTACATTGGAGGGAATAAAAGGGTTAAAAATAAGTGGGCACTATTGTGTGAGGGTAAGTCCGTCCCTGGCGCCCTTATGAATGCAAATGTTCAGAGGTTACTTCCAATGCAGGTGTTTGCATCGCCGGGCGGAACATGAAATCCATGAAATTTTTAATGGGTCAGTGTGGCTCTAATTATTTTGAAAAATTCTATTGAAGTTTATTGAAGGCATGCAAATCTACGTCCATGGTAAAAACTTTAGATTTTTTTGATTATTGCATTTGCTAGTTAGATGCTAATATATTTTAAAAATTGTTAAATTATTACCAGCTCCTTATGTATGAACAACAATAAAAATACCAGTTAATTACGATTTTTTTGATATGTGGAACACTGTTTCAGATGACGCGTAATCACGCTGACTTTGGTATTTTATTAATCATAATATGAGCTTAATAATATATGTAACAATTTTAAAGAAATATAATGCATCCCAACACAAACAGATGAGAATCTAAAAGTTGTTAAAAACTTTTATAAATTTTTTCTCTAAAAATAATTAGGGGGAATAACTGTTTCATTACATGGAATTCCAGTGCAACTTACCTTATTGCTATAAGTCTTTGATAATATCTGTCATATTAAAAGAATTATTTCAATATACCAAAATTACTAAAGGGAAGTTATTTAAGAAAAACCATTTTCCAGCGTCCTTTAAGGGAACATATCTTAGTAAATAGGGTTTTCGAACAAAGTTTATAGAAACTTTTAATCTAATATTATTTTTTATGTGTTCTGTATAATCCGAGCGAGGCACTTTAGAATTGGAAAAAATACCTAAACAAAAAATGTATTTCATTGGTTTAAAAAGTCAGTAATCACTACCCATAGTTACTCAACGAGGTATATTTTTCTATTTTAAATGACCAAAATATAGATACAAAAAACATCTATTTTGTTTTAAAAATATAAGCATGTTATCTTTCCTTGACTCTCCCAGAATCATTAAAAATCTCTCATTATATATAATTTTCAAACTATAAACGTTTTGTACAGCGGTAATTAAAGCATCCATTAGATGAGATTTTGCAAGCATCTCATTTTGAAATTAATAACTCAAAAATTTCCCAGCGGGGTTTAGAAGGCAACGAATTAATTTCAACGTCAGCCTTACAATTAATGAACCTATCAATTTATGCACTGAACGTTTGTCTCTGGCATAATCTTATAAATAGAATAATGTTTAAACGAAGTCAAAGTTAATATTAATACTGCGTGAAACAAAAAGTTTTTTGTTTTTTTTTAATATAACAACATGGAACTTTGTGTTCAACCTCCGACCAGTGACGACTTTCGTCATACACAGCTTTTCCGGGGCTTCCGGCAGCTGAAGGCTAGTATCCCAGAGTAATTCCTATAGGGTGCGTTCATATTGGCACTGCTCGAGCGGTGCCGCTTGAGCGTTGTCAAAAACCACAGCCTTCTTAAACTATGAGCCTTGAAGGAGAAATCTGGCAACACAGCACAGTAGGAATGTCAAGTAAAGTTTAGAGGTAAACAGAAACAAGTTTAAACGATTGCTTTAAAGGTTTTTTGTGTTTTTAAAAGTTAAATCGTAGCGTATATTTATTACATATAAAAAAAATAAGTAATTCATTGTTATATTTAAATAACATGACCAGTGCCCAGATGTTATTCGTTGTTTTTACGTTTAAATGTATGCGTATAGTTGGTGTGTACGGCGTACATTATGCCACGAACGTGTTGCGTTTCGGGCTGCAAAACGAATTACCCCATTTATATTAAAACAGAACAATTAATTTCCCCATAAACGATGAAATTAGAAAAGCCTGGTTGTGCGCTATTGATCGGATAAGTGTTTTTTAATTAAAAAGTAAAAGTAGTACCTATACGGTAAAATGGACAATATATTTTACGGGCTACTAATTATTAACTAAGTGTGTTTTTACAAAAATTGCTTTAATTTGATATCAATAGAGTGTATAGTGCACCAAGAACAATTATTTACCCCAAGTAATATCGTAAGGACTATATCAACTAATGCGCATAAATATACTGGTAAGTTCACCAAAAAATATTATTTATATAGATATTCTGAAAGTTATTTACCTAAGGCGGTTTTAGGGTAAATATAGTTGGAAAACTAATTTAAAATATTTGTTATTTTAAAGCGCATCTTATGTAATACAGAATTAAGCTTTTATATTTCTAACTAAACACACATGCTTTCTAATTTATTTTAAGTATTGCAAATATTAGTAAATAATAAATGTTTAGTTAACTTTAAAAACTGTTTGTTCTTTAAAACACTTAAAAATTAATTATATTTAGCATGTAATTTATTATGAACTCATTTCAATATTCCTACTGTACATGTGTTGTTTGCAACGTTGCCTTTCTTACTTCTCGGCTCATAGTTTAAGAAGGTTGTGCAAAACTAATTCCAATTTAAATGAAAACGTTCATATTGACGAGCGGTGTTCTGGCAACGTTGCGCGTTGCAAAGCATCGCGCTTCGATCTTGTTCGTTCAAATTTGTATCTAATAAAATAATTTACTCCGTTCTATGACGTGCTTTCTATCTATTATGCTCTAATTTAATGTTTCACCCTATACAAAACGAAACATAGATGTAATTCGAAGTAATAATATTCTAATGGGTGCACATTGTAATAATTTTGCATTATTTCGCACAGCTTGATGTTCGCCTGCGCAGGTGCGGCCATATTCTCTATTTCTTATTTCTGATGTGAATTTCGCAATTGCCCCATAGAAATTGTGTAGTTCTCATGGCTGGGTCTTGTGCCACCAATGAAGATTTTCTTGGAACTAACTGGAGTAAAACACGAAACGAATTAGTCAGAGCTGTTTAAAAATATATCGTACAAAATAAATAAAGTTTAAACAATAATTTTAGTTTTCAGCGCGCAAGTATAGGTGAATACCAGGGCGCAACTAGGATTTTTAAATTATTTTATTTGAAATCTGAGACATGGGACCCCACCAAATTTATATCAGATGCTATTGATGCTAAGAGAAACACTTTAGTAAAGAATTTTTTTATTATGGAATTTGCGGAAAAAGTTGGTGTTTTGTTTAGCCTCCCAGAGAAAATCAAAACTTTAAAAGCAAATTCTCCATCTGTATTTTCTTTGTAAATTTTATCAAAATTTATTGACAAATCGCAAATTTTGCAAAAATATTTACCCTTTTTCTTTGAAATAGAGGCATAAAAAAATTGTAGAGTGAAAAATTCTACTGGCTATAGTTTTTTGAAAATACAGATAACTTTAAAAATTAATATTTATCGATAAAATTTAATCAATTTTACGAAAAACAGATAAAGGATTTACGTTTAAAAGTTTTAATTTTCTAGGGGGCTAACCAAAACTAAACTTAAAATAGTATTTGTTTGGTGTTGGTGGTGTTGTCCCGTGTCCCATTTTTTAGATAAAACAAAAATTTAAATCCTAGTTACGCGCCTGGTGGATACGGCTAAAGTAGAGGGGTCTTTTCACACCTTTGATTATTTTTGATTTGTTTAATTTTTTTTAAAATAAATATTCATGTTTGACTGCCAGTAGTCATCCTTTACCTATAAACCCGCAAGCAAAAAGGACGTCAACATTAGTGCTTTATTAATAGTTGCCAAAAATCTGTATTTCCATATTTGGATTTCAACAGTTATAGTTCGGTGTAGGCTAATACAACTACAAACTATGTGACCACCTCACTGATCTCGATGAATTGCCAATGTTATAACCTGCGCGAAACAAAAGTTAAATTTCATGGACGAAAAAACCGGTTTGCGCTCAAGCAAATTGAGGGTGAACGTGCCTGGCGCCAAACAGACTAACCGCATTATCGGAAAGAATTTGTTGACGGCGTCCTGGTTTTCTGTTCGAAGTACGGTAGCTAATGAGCGTTACGGTCAGACCGCGGACGAAGGGTGAAGGTGCTGGTGTTTGTATTTTGCCAAGGCTTTGAAGGCGATTCGTCCACCCACTGCGCGAGGTAGTAAAAATCCGAAAATGCTTCTGCCACTGCTGATCTAAATGTAGGTTCTCTATGGACCACCTCGATTCTGGTCACACTTACATTACTGAAAACATTTTTAGCTTCTTTAAACTTGAGCTTTTTTAGTGAGGTTTCTTGTGGATGACCCACAATTCCTAAACATTTAATGATGCGTTTGTTTCGCCAATTTGCCACCTTGTAATACCACTAGTGCTAAATTTATTTCCGAAATTTTTTCAAGGCCACGAATATTTTGAAAATTATAAAGAATTTTCTTAAAATATTCGTGGCCGAGAAAAAATTTCCTGGAATAATTTAAGCACGTGTGGTATTCGGTAAGAAAATTTCACACCAAGTTTGTGTTAAATAATATTCTTTTAAATTAATATTTGTAACTTTGACACGAGCTTTAAAATTTTACTATAAAATAAATATTTTCCATTTTACCAATTGTAGTTGCAAATATATGTAATTTTAGAGCTTATCATTGTTTATTCTTTTTATATTATATATACCTTATATTACTACAGTTGGTAAAAATAGTTTATTTTAATTTTTTTAGACCCATACCTTGCTTTCGTTTGCTCTTCACTTATGTCTAGTACTTCAGTCTTATGATATTATTTTACTAACTGTAGTTGTATAAAATTGTTATTTAGGGTCTTAAAACCTTACATTATTTTATATTATGTTATGTCTGAAATACTACAACCTTGACAAGTAGTTTCGTGAATAATTTTAAAAAATACCTCGACGTCTTTGCCGTCCCAAATTTTTATTTGGTTATTGTGCACACTTAACTATTTTTCAAGCAAAATCATGCCTCTGCAAATGATGTTTGGATAGATTAATAGATTTAATTTATAAGTCCTGTGGGAATATAATATACGAATAATTTACCTTAGATTCTCCACGTCCTGGCAACAATTACGATGGTTCCCTAAAAATTATCTATTTAGATTAATTTTTTTCTTATCTATTAAACTGTGCACATTATTTTTTTATTCACCGGCCTGACCACAACTGCCAATTGAGCGTGCTTAAAATAATTATCGTCCTGCCAATAAGCAGATGGTTAACCGCACTTTGTAATAATTACCCGGAGAAGTGAACTGTTAAATTCCAGGCCATTTGTAGGGATTTGTGTAAAGAGAGGTCCTTGAAAGATCCAGCCGACTTCATCTCTGTATAATCTAGGAGCCGAGCCTGAAAGTAAAAGTAAAAAAGTTCTTATGTCTGAAAATGTGGTGTTATAAATTATTATTTGGAACAGAGTAGGTTAAAGATCAGCCAGAATTTTTTAACCGCCTTGTATTATTATTTTCTAGACGTATCTAACAACCATGTGTTTAACTAAGTTTACTATTACATCACATATTAAAACAAAGGCGAACTCTTTGGGAAATCCACGGAGGCCAAAAGCCTAAATACTAACGTACCGTGTGTGTCTTTAGCAAGGTAAGGGGAGTTTGTTAACATGGGACTTTAATACTTGAAGATTTGGAGGGGAAGGGACGATCTCCGCAGGCAGCAAGTTTCAGAATCTAGAAACTCTAGGAATAAAAGAACGAAGAAAGTGAAAAGTTCAGGGTTTTTCCAGTTGAACTATGTAGAGATGCATACGTGCGACACCACGAGTTTGTCCGTTGGAAGCTGCAATTAGGGAAATTATATCGGACAATTTCTCGGAGCAGATGCCATGGAAGTAGCTATAAAAGCGATGGATCCCTTACAGCCGGACGATGGGCAAGAGAAGGAAGCCTCTCCGTAAGCAAAGGATCTTTAATAAGGCGAACAGCTCTTCTTGGAATGGAATTAATAATGCTCAGTGTTGTGGGGGACGAAATTCCATAAATATGAGAACAATGATTCACAGGTGGTCGGATTTGTAATACATACAAAGTGTGTGTGTAAACAGGTTTGCACATTTAAAAATTAAAAATAAAAGCGTTTTCCATATGACGCCCACTTAGGTAGGCATACTGTATGAGCACTAGGAAATATAATTCCCTATCTCGGGAACTCGCTCCATTTACAGTTCCAAAATCTTCAGGATTAAATTTCTTTAATCCAGGGATTTTAAGGATCAATAATTAAATTTTATTTTTTCAAAATAATATTGCATAAATGAAACGCACTTAGTTTTCCTGTCAATTTATCGAGTTGTGAATGTCAATAAAAATAAAAAAACAGCCATTTTTATTTCCCAGCTGATTTTGGTTAGGCTAACGCGGTCATATTTGAAAAAGTCATGTAATATCAACACTCCGCATAAGGCAAGTTATTAGTATTTTGCATTGAAATACATATGTTTATTATTGCCTTGAGTTTGTTGTATTGTATCACAAAGTTTAAGAGTTTTAATGCGATTAATTAGAGGCTGTAAGAGGGTATGTCGATGCTGCATAAACACAGTTTTGTTTTTATTTTTTAAGTACCAAAGACAATTATTGTTGAAACTATAATTGTCTTTGAAGGTACCTAATTAAGACAACTGTAGAAATGTCTTTATTAAAAGAAACTTTGTATCAAGTCGATTTTTCCATATTTTAACTAGCTTGTTTTTTGTTTTGAAGAGAAAACTTTTTTGTTCATTTTTTTATCCATAAAGAAACTTGATTTTTTTTTAAATATTTTTACATTTTTTGTACTTTACTCTTGAATCCGGGCACGTTGATAACCGTATAAAAACAAAATACTTTCTTGCTCAAATGGCAGCAAATCCTTCTGGTCTTTGGCCAAAAACATCAGTAGAAATTTCTGTACCAGTTCTTTTCCACCATTAACTTTGGAAGATGAAATTATTTCCACATCTAAAGGAAAGGCCGAACTATTTGCTAAACAATTTGCTGCCCTTCATCCACCTGTCAATCATCCAATTTCAACTATTTCCCCAGTTCCTCACAAAATGCCCAATATTATTTTTAAGATAAAACACATTAGGCGTATCCTTTCTTCTCTTAACACCAAGAAATCGTCTGGGCTAGATGGAATACCAGCAATCGTTTTAAAAAAATGTGCTCCTGAACTTGCACCTATTTTAACCAGGCTCTTTCGAAATTTTTACACGGGTATTTTTCCAGACAGCTGGAGAGCTGCACATATCCAGCCTATTCCCAAGAAAGGATCTAAATCTCTTCCATCCAACTATAGACCCATTTCACTCCTCTCAATGCTTTGTAAAGTAATGGAGAAATCCATTAACTCGCAAATTCTTAGGTATTTAGAAAAACATAAAATTTTATGTGACAGGCAATACGGTTTTCGTCACAAGAGATCTACAGCAGATCTTCTTTCCTTCGTTTCACACAACTGGAACAAGTCTCTTGAGTTTCTAGGTGAGTCCCAGATCGTTGCTCTTGATATATCTAAAGCTTTCGACCAAGTCTGGCATGACGCACTTCTTAATAAACTTCCCTCCTACGGTCTTCCAACTAAACTCTGCTCTTGGCTCTCCAGTTATCTTTCTAATCGACGTATTCGACGATCGACGGTCATTGTTAATGGCCACTCTTCAAGCTTTCACGAAATTAATGCTGGAGTGCCTCAGGGTTCAGTACTAGCACCCACTTTGTTTCTTCTTCACATCAACGACCTGCTTTCTTCCACAACCAATCCCATTCATAGTTATGCTGACGATAGTACCCTTCACTCCACTTTTCAGGTTCCCAAGCCAATCTCTCAACCCGACTTGGAGGCAACACGCAGGGCGATGCAGATATCTCTTTCACAGGTTCTCAATTTGACATTGGAGATCTATCGCTCTTCTATAGATACTTCCTTCTCTTGCCCATCGTCGAGCTGTTGGAGATCTATCGCTCTTCTATAGATACTTTTACGGCTTCTGCTCCGACGAATTATCCAGTATAGTCCCTTCTCTTGCAGCTCCCAACAGAGAAACTCGTGGTGCCACGCGTATGCATCCCTATACGGTTCAATTGGGACAGGCCCCGAACTTCCCATTTCGTTCGTTCTTTTATCCCTAGAGTTTCTAGACTGTGGAACTTACCGCCAGCGGAGGCCTTTCCTTCCCCCAAATCTTCAAGTTTTTAAGGTCCCGTGTTAACAAACTTCCTGCTTACTCTGCTTTAAGACACACCACGTGTATTAGGCTTTCAGCCTTCGTGGATTGTCCAAAGATAAAAAAATAACGTCTCGTGCTCCAGAAAGAGCGTAGCTACTAGAGGGCTAGGCGACAGTGTCCCGGGGCCCCGGGCTTAGGGTCTCTTGAAGTTGAAAAGGGCATTTGGGCTAAAATACAGAAAACAAATAAACAAACGTAAGGCAATGAAGGGTAGTTCCTTTTAAAAAATTTTTGCGGTGTTGGTTAGTAGGAAGATATAAAGAAGATATGATGAGGACCTTTTTTTTGCTTGCTCAAATCTTTAGGGGCCCTACTTTTGCATTTCTTGCCCCAGGGCCCTCAGGTCGTCCACTACGCCACTGCTGTGCCCGAGTCCCGAAATCCCGGGATTGGAAAAAGGGCTCGGGATTATATCCCCAATGAGTACACACTTTCTTAAATTATAAGACATAGTTTTGGGTGGATTTTCAGATCCGACATTATGCTTTTATGTCGAAATATTTTGCATTCGTTAATTAATTTTTGGCAAAACTGACATTCATCCCTTTTTTCTTTATAAATAAAGGATTAACTCACCCAGTCTGGGTCACTCTGCAATAAAGCATAAAGAAGAAATTTCATAACCGAGTACCGCATTTGTAATTGGTTCCACGCGATGCAATGGAACACCGCTGATCGCGTTTCCACTTCTTTTTCGACTGGGCGAAACAATGGTATAAATTCACGCCAGCTATTGTGGACTAACCTATAAATAGCGCCTGTCCGCAATGCATTATTTATTTGTAGATTCGATTGTAGTCGATAGAAAAATTCAGCAACAATGGATGAAGCATAATTTTGGAGCGGGCGGAAGAATTGGGAGGTTCTACCTACGGTTGGGCTACCACCTGGGTTTAACTAAACCGATTGGTAAATTTGGGTAAATTATTGAAAAGAGAAAATTCTATAAGTCGGTAAAACATATAAAAATGTTTATTGAGATGTTTTGCATAAGCTGTATAAGATGAATTCATTTTAATAAAACTTTCCGGAACTTTAGCGGTTATAATAGTTTATATTCTTTTTCAGCATTTTACTTTTGTGGGTTAGGTGTTTCCTTTATATCCAACTTTATATCTATCACAAGGTAGCACTGCCGTTTTGTGCCAAGAGTTTACGGAGGGAAAAATATACTAGTTCTTTGTTTTTAGTAGATGGTTACCGAATAAATGTTATAATGAAACTAAAAAGAGTAAAGTAAATATTAAAATAAACCGATTTTAGAATGATGAATACAACTCACCCAAATTTGAAAATAATGAATTAAAAAAATAAAAACAAAAATTGAAAAAATGAAGCTGGGTAACATGTAGTATTAAAGTATAAAATCTTTTGTGTATTTAGTTATTAGCATTAAGTAGTTTTGCAAAATGTTATAACGTGACTTCATTTTCTTTATTTTTTTTTTTATAAAATAACCTGGTAGCTGCCCCCTAGCCATAAAAATATTTTTTCCTATATTTTATATTAATACGTAGATTTAAGAACTCCGCAAAGTTAAATACAATAGAAACATATCTATAACGAAGTTGGTTTTGTTAGATATCATAAAAGAGCATTAAAAATTCAAACAATTTTATACCACATAGGCGGTTTTTTGTTTTCTGGCCCTCGTATTTAAGTCATCTTATGACTAACAACAAAGGAAAATCCTGATATGGATAGACATTTTTACATAGAATCCAGTGGTGTACTTAGAGGGATATACTTTGTGCCTATGGCTTTAGTTATTACCCTCTCAGCAAATCATATTCTGCGTGCGGCTTTGGCCCAATATCTAGAGAAATCCAAAGGTAGGAAAATGTATTTAACTTTTTTTAAAATATTTATATCTCATATCATAAAAAAATTAATTACTAAACTTATTATCTGTTACAGTTTTCATACAACCCATACTAAACCAGGATGTAAGCAAAAGAAATGCTCGCCACCTCGTAAATCCAATCAAAAACAAATAGGAGGGCTTGGTCCAAAGCGCTCACTCTAATTCGTGCATATTAAATAAAGTTTTAATAATAATAAGATTGATTTTTTAAATAAAATACCCAAGTAAAAACATTTATCATAAATAAAAAAACCTTCATATATGGAATGCTTTAAACATTTCTGTTCATTCTCAACCTGCACAATAAATATATACTTAATATGAGTGGGCGCGGCTACTATTATTAACCTCTTGTCTTACAGCTCGGCTCGTCTGATAAGCCCCACTTAGAAACAACACTCAGTATTTATTGTAAATATGCACTTTCACATTTTAAGAAAATTAAAACTTTTATACATTATGCAGAACTATTCTGCTCTACACAATATAATAAAAGTTATGATTACTTTAAAAGAGAATAAAATAATGAAATATTTAATATTAAGTTACCTCTCACAAATACAAAGGTATCAATCTATAAACAAAGGTTCATTAGCACTGGTTGAAATTATTTTAATCCAATAAAATAAAAATCTAACAACAAGCCGCCAGACGAGAACCGGGCCAATGGTTGCGTCTCAAAAATGTGGTAAATAGTTTACCAAGTAATGGGGGCAACAGTTTAGCATCAAAACTTACTGATAAACTTGTTAGAAAACGGAAAAAAATTAAAATGAAATGTCTGATGGACACTTTAGAGTTTGATATTACTTTGAAATTAACTGGTAAAAGATACACCTATTAGAATTCAATTCAGATAAAAAGAATAGTAAAAATGTGTAGCCATTTAATAAAGTATTTAATGCTTTTTTTGTTTTTTTTTTATTAAATATTTTTTATTTTATTTCTTTAAAGTAATAATAACTTTTATTATATTGTGTAAGAGCAGAATAGTTCTTCATAATGTATAAAAGTTTTCATAAAATGTTAAATATACTTTAATTTTATTCTGAGAAAAGCCAAATAATATTTGTTTAAATTTAATCTTCCAAAAACAAATAAAGCACTCACATATTTTAGACACTCTTCTAAATAAAACGTAAGCGGCGCAAATCCAAAATATTCCGTTTGTAAAAAAATATAAGTCAACAAACTTACGGACCGGAAGTGAAAAGGGGTGCTGGGTGGGTAAAATGGTAAAACGAGTTAATGAAACTGAACATCACATGTAAAATTAAGTAAAGATAACATTTTTTCCTCATATTTTGAGAAAAGATAAAATATGAAAATTGTAAATGCATAACCTAAAGTCCTAAAAGTAAGAAAAACGACTACTAAAAACGTCCGTTATACCATGCAAAATATGGAAAAGCATCATGCAACGTCGGAAGGGTCTGATTCCCATTTTATGAATGGATAAAAGAAAGTGGATTCATAAAAAGGGTGTATTAGCCTCAGGTTTATCAGATTAAGGATTGTATTTAACTAGTTGTTTGAGTAGCACGGAGACAGAGAGGAAGTGAATTTGATCTATAGGCTTTTTTCTCTGGCGCGTTTGGGTCGAACGGTCAAGCGGCAAGGCTGCCGCCTATAAAGTGCGTGCTCAAAAGGTAGGAGGGAGATTTTTAATTTGATTCACTTACCTTGACAACACCGTGCCACTGAGCGAGCTGTCAGTGAAAGTTGTTTTTTGTGGTTATGTCTATTTTTGTTTATGTTTTTATTTTTTCGGAAATTTTAATAAATATAAAATCAGATGATTTTCGCTAATTTGGGTTCTACTGTTTATAGAATAGAAAGCTTTTTTTACTGTCACTACAAATAAATATGTCACTTGCAAAACCAATAGCAGTATTTAGAATGACATCATAATATGTATCACACGAGTGGTGTAAAGTATGTACTCTGCAACACTAGTGCTGTAAAGTACTTTGCAACACTAGTGTGATATAACGCATTTTCTATGCATGAAGTCAGTGTGCTATTTAGCTGCTTCCGGCACAAGTGGTCGTTCCAATGTGTAACCCTATTTATTGTCCACCCTATTTGCTAGTATTCAACACAATAGAAGTAAATTTAAACGTATAGGACTGATACGTGCCTGAGGCTTAGACCTCGGGACACAACAGTGTCAGCGGCCAGCGCTTGAAAGCGGAAATGTGAGAGCGGCTGATTAAAAATCTTTTATTCGCATAAAGATCAAAGGTAGCTCCTCTCACATTTTCCGCTTCAACGTTGGCTGCTGACGCTGACGCTTAGCATCGTGTCTGAGGTCTACCAGTACTTATAAATCCATGGTAGTAATCGTCCTTAGTCATCAATTCAATGAATTAAGGTAAAATAGTCATAAATGTTTTATTTGAGGGTAAATATAAATCTAAAAAGTTCACTTAACCTTAAACAGCACGAACTGTCCACTGGGCAATCCCCCATATAAGTAAAGCACGG
This sequence comes from Listronotus bonariensis, assembly GCA_014170235.1. Classification (NCBI taxonomy): domain Eukaryota; kingdom Metazoa; phylum Arthropoda; class Insecta; order Coleoptera; family Curculionidae; genus Listronotus; species Listronotus bonariensis. The sequence continues at coordinate 152,048 of JACEGR010000330.1, read as the reverse complement.
GTCTCGCAATGCTTTTATGTCCGCTCCATAGCTTAACCATTGTGCTGGTAGTAGCCCAGCTCTGCAGCAGGGTCAAGAAATATAGGGTGGACGTGCATGCTTTACTCTATATGGGGGATTGCCTAATGGAAAATTCGTGCTGTTTGAGGCACGGGGTCAACCCCAGCTCATATTAAGATGTCTTGTTGTTTTCACACTTTTTACTTTCTTTATTTTTAAGTTAAAAAGTTTAATACATCTTTTACCAGAAATTTGACCTTTAAATTTCTCAATGATGAATTTGACACTTAGCTCATTAGTACTTACATGCAATTTTTTTAATTTTTTGATTCTGCAATAAAAATTGGGAGTTTTAAAGTCAATTTTAATGGCAAGAGATGATGTCTTGATTTAATTACATACAGCTTCTTACAACTTTTGTTTTGGAGTTTTCAAGAATTTTTCTGCCATCTCTCTAGACTTTTAAGGGACACCCTGGTATACAGTAGTGTCCTAGAGAAGAGTGTTAGCGAAGGGGACAAATAGGACCAAAATTAGGAATCTTTGAAATCATTTTGGGAAAACTTGTTGCATGGTCCAAAACGGATAAATACAAGAATTTTGCTCTCTAATTAGTAATGTGCAGGGCAATTTATAACTAAAAATATAAAAAAGGGCCCAAAAGAAAATAAGTACCTTCGTTTTAAAAAAATAGCAGCAAAATAGAAAATATCTAAGTAAATGTTGTAAGAGAATAAAATTTTAGGTCAAAATTCAAGTTAAAGAATTAAATAATAAATAATATTTTTTTGTTAATTTTTTTTTATGTTGTGCATTAACGGTTTTTAAAATAGTTGGTTTAGGCAAGCAGTAAAAATATATTTAAAAATATATTTTTTTAAATTTTGCTTCCTCTTACCTTGTATGTGCGAAAAGTTAAAAGCAGCTTACTCTGTATTTTTTTAGGTTTCAAATATTGACATACGACTCACTTCTTACATATTTACTTATACAATTTTGTTAGCAATTTTAAAGTAAAAGTAGTCAGTTCCCAAGAATTTTTCATACTTTCTAGTTATAACTCGCCCTGCATAATACCAATTGTAGTGAAATTGGCCCAGTAATTATTAGGTTCTGAACCATCGCGACAGGTTTTCAAAAAATTCCGTTTAAGCCATCTTAAACATCTTTATTTGGTCCTTTGTCCTCTTGTAACACCTATTTTGAAGCACGCATGTGGCATTTCTTATTCTAGTTCTGGTTGGTATAGTAAACAAATAAAGAGATTCCCTGTAAAACACAAACGTAATAAAATCACAGTGATTGCAGATTCTTGTTAAATTAGACCTATGCAAGCTCTAGAAGCGTAATTAACTGTAATTCTAGATGCGTGTAGTAGCTGTAGCAGACTTCAGTTAGTTAACGCTGGTACTCTCACTTAATTATTGTGTTAGGGCTAATGTTCAGAAATGTTATTCTTTTCGTTACGTTTTCACATAAGAATTAACCGAAATCTCATACGCAGAAATATCATTAAGATATGAAAGCAAAATTTTCAGTTTTTAGTTAAGCGAGTTATAGAGCCGTACGCAGGAGGGAAAATTGGGCCAATTGTCCCTTCCCAGGAACCCAAAAAGATGTATTGAAGAAGCAAGGTGTGCTGGCTTTCTTTCGTTGACATCTACGATCTACATCTTCTGAAATTAATAACACTATTAAAAAATTCTTTACAAAGCCGACCAACGTATATGCGATGCTTTAATAATTAATTTTAATCCAAAAACACAATCGTGTTCCTTGTCGCGAAAAAAATCATCAAACACTCATCCTTTGCTTATGGTGGCCAGGTTTTGCAGAGCGGGGACACATTTAACCTTGTGGGCGTCACATTTGAGAATAACCTTAACTGGCATAAACACATTGTATCTATAGCCACCGCGGCTTCAAAAAGCTTAGTTTCTTTTCCGAGCCAAAAGTATTTTCTCCTTCAATTTATACACTTTGTATGTGTCCCAAATTCGACCCTCTCTGGAATATTGTTCTCATGTCTGGGGAATGGCATCCCTACAACCCTCAGCATTCTTGATGCCATTCAAAGAAAGGGCTGTTCGTCTTATTAATGATCCTTTACTTACTCAAAGACTTCCTTCTCTTGCCCATCGTCGAGCTGTGGGAGATCTATCGCTCTTCTATAGATACTTTTACGGCTTCTGCTCCGACGAATTGTCCATTATAGTCCCTCCTCTTGCAGTTCCCAACAGAGACTCGTGGTGCCGCGCGTATGCATCCCTATGGATTCAATTGGAAAAAGAAAACAAAGTCCCAGTATTCTTGTGCACAAACAATTATAATATCTAAATAATTTTTCAATTTGCTGTTAGTCGATGACCTCAATAAAAATCCAACCTATCCTTTTTTCTTGTATCTCAAGTTGGGCAATAATAAAAATCAAATAATAGAAGAACTAAAAGCCCATATAATTTGATTAGCTCGCGATGAAGCATGTCGAATTGAACTATTTCTTAACCCTAAATAACAAATGGAATTGCTATACCGAATTGATGTCATGATGAGTTAAGCAATTTTACGTTGCATTAAGCATATTATAACAAAGAAAAATTATAAATAAAGCATTGGTATAAAAAAGGATTAGAGCACTGGTTTATTTATTAAAAAATAATAGTCATTTCATTCTGGCAAGAAAAAAAACTGATATACAGGTGATCTAAAAATCGATCACGAAATCTTAAGGGGGTGATTCTACTTGACAAAATAAGGGTAGAGCTTCATATAATTTCAAAATGTCATTCGTTCTCGAGTTACAAGCCGTCAAAGTTTAATTTTTTATTTTGGTTTTTCGCCATATTGCATTTATTTTTAACCAATCCAGTTAATAAGTGGCACACAAATCGAACTTTGCAAATTCTAAAATTTTAAGACAAAACTACTTTTAAAATACTGCCAGGGCACTTTACCTAAACTTAAAATTAATTTACATCATAACTTTTATTTTTATTGAATATCACTCAAAGCTAGGGGCCCCAATTTATGAATAGTAAAATCCCTAAAAAATAAGGTGCTCGATAAACCTCACCGTTTAGGCATCAATAGACATCAAAGTTTTCATCACCGCCTACATATATACAGGGTGTTCAAGTAACTCAAACGACAAACTTAACCAAACGATTCTACAACAAAAAATAAGAAAAACTGTAAAACAAATGTCTAAACTTCTTAGTTTGTGAACTACGGGGTGCTAAAAATTAAAAAAGTTTTAAATATTTAACACTGTAGTTTAGAAACTGAGACGTTTAGGACATATGTTAATATGAGATTTTTTTATTTTCTGTTAATAAATCGCCCCGTAAGTTTGTCGGGTAAGTTCTGGACACCTAATATATATGTAAATATTTGATTGAAATTGGAAGAAAGCTTTGTTAATCTATTGGTGCCTAAACGGTGAGGTTTATCGGATCATGAATAAGGAGTACCTTTATTTTTAAGTTTTTAGATTGTCTTTAAAAATGGCGCCCTCGGCTTTGTGATATCTGCACAAACAAAAAAGAAATGTATGATGTAAAATAAATTCTTAAGGTTTAGTAAAGTGCCTCTCTGGCGGTGAAAAAAAAAAAGTACCTTTGTCTTAAGATTTGAGATCTGCAAAGCTCGATTTGTGTGCCAAATATCAACTGGATCGGTTGAAAAATAAAAGCAATATGGTGAAAAAAACCAAATAAAATTGTTGAACTTTGACTGGCTTGTAACTCGAAAACGAATGACATTTTGAAAAAAATTATATAAAGCTCTACCCTTATTTTGTCAAGTAGAATACCCTTAAGTTCCGTAATCGATTTTGAAATACGCTCAAATATCTACGCGAATTTTAAATCAAACTGAACATATTTTGGGACTAGAGTAAAACCATACTCTGGCTCTGAATCCAGTGTTGATATTGGCAATTTTGCCAAAAGTTTTAGTTTTGGGTAAAAATAAATTCAAGTTTTAAATTAAATAAGCTTATTATTTTTTCAATTTAAGTATCGATTACCGCTGTTTTTTGCTATATAATGGTATAAAAAACAATTTTTTTCTTTAAGTATTAATCGCAAACGAAATGTTTAAATTTTAATTTATAAAAAAAATGATAGCACAGTGCGTAAGTATTACCTTTTGCACCTTGGCAAGAAACATAAACCTGTATTTTTATCTCGCTTATTCTAAAAAATGTAACACACATTTTTAACAGTCGCTGGTGTACCATTTTTTTGTTAAAAATGTTCATGTAGGTGCCGCTAGAGACTACTCTGGACTTAAATTTAATTAAGTAAGTGCTATTTTACCTTGACTCTTTAATGCCATGTAAATTAGCATGCCAAATTATTTTAAATTTGGGTAAAAAATATTAAGGGTTATACAAAAACCAATTTTATTTTACAAATTTAACACGTTTTAGGTATTTTGAAAAAAGTGACTTTGCAGACTCGTGTTTATAGGCCTTTTAACCCTAGCCTGCTCAATGTCAAATGTTTTAAGTCGTGCCGGACTGGGCGAACGCGTCGTACTTTTTTTTGTCGGACAAATTTACGACAATGAATATACATGCTCTTTTTAAAAATTGTGTCAAATATCGTAAGCGGTACAGTCACGGTACCCTTCATGATTTTTGGCACATACCGTTTAAAAATTGCATTTGCCTTGGTCCAAAACCCAAAACATCGGACGTTAAACGGCTGGGTTAACGCGTCCCTTCCATATATAGCGGTGAAAATATCTCGTCGTAGACTTCAAGCCAAAGGGAAGCCTCTCAAAAGGTTTTAAAGTGTTATTATCATAAACTGAATTTCATTACTGGCCCAAGGACTGGTTTAGGTGATTCTTCTCGGACCCTAATTATTTATAAACTACCTACATTTTATTCAAGATAATAATTTAAGTCCTTTAAAAGCTCAAAATATCGCCTTTACTAAATGTGATGTCAACACACCCATTTATTAGTTAACTTTCTTAACTCCTGTTTGCAATTAGTATTTTTAATGATATATCCAGCCAGATGTTAATGAAACTCATTTAATTTTTGATGATAGTATTTGTTATTTTTAATGAAGTTTACTTACCTTTTTATAATGTAAATATATAATGGTAAAAAATGGAAATTAAAACTTAATAAGAATTACGCCGCGACAAATTATTCAGCGGGTATGGGATATTAATGGCAATAAAAATGGCCACGCTGATTTTTTTTTATAATAAAATAATAAATTATAAAATAGCTATATAAAATATTGTCAACGATTTCCTATTATTATGCAAAAAGCGGTTTTTTGTCTATAAGTGTTTATTACAGGGGTAATTTGTTATATTGCCAATAAATGCAAATTCTTAGACAGACCGTTAGTTTCTGAACGTAAAACACCATAAAAAAACTATAGACGACTTTAAAGTGAAGGTAATCAAGAAAAAATCAGGCGTGAAAAAAGTAAAAATATAAAGAATTTCGAATATTGTTGTTATTCGACCTTGCGAATATACAGGTATGTCCGCAAATGAGGTTTGGATGCGGACAATAAACCAAAAAATGGATTGAAACGTAAAATGATATTTTGAGGGGCCCCTGGTCTCAGATACAGTTATATTTATTAAAATGGCCTATAAGGTTTAGGAAGGGGAAATACCCTGTCTTTATCTCTTTAAATTAAACCGGCTTTTAAAACTAACTGTTTGAAAGAGACTAACACATGTCAAAGGTATTTAAAGCATTAGCATCGAGCGAAAAACAAGAATGTAAATAAAATAATTTAAAATTAATAAAACTTTAAGTAAATATTTATCCTTTTTCTATTTTGTCAGACTACTTAAGCCTTTTTAATTTAAGATAATTGACGTGATATCTTTTACTGACAAAGTCACTATTTGTTAAAGATTAGGTACACTTCTTAAAATTCTTTATTTTTTATTGTGCAGGGTAGTCCATTTTTAAAAGAAAAAAATCTTTTTTTTAACTTTCCACGTATTTTTTTTATTAAAATAGCACATCGATGTATTTTAGGCCCGAGGAATTTAAAAATCGTTATAAAAAAACATTTATTTAAAAAGAAAGGACTTTCGCCATACATGTTGCGCATTTGAAATGAAACACCCCATTTATTATTACATTTCTTGATTCTATGGTTAATTCGAAGTGTGTTTTAATAAGGGTACTTTAAGTATATCTTCAACTGTTTTTGCCCTCACCGTCGTCAAGAGTTCAATAATAGAATGTAATTTTTTTAACAAAACACGCTGTATAATGCAATATCATTTAAAAGACATATTAAAGACAAGACATTTAAGAATTTGCCACATTTAAATTGATTTTTTCTAATAGTTTCGTAAATATGAGCTTCCAAATCTTAGTGTGTTAGTGTGTTAGATATGTGCAATGCAAATTATATTCATTATTGTTTATTTGCAATAATTTATATATATATATATATATATATATATATAATTGTGCAAATATATATACTATAAGAAATAGACATATCAAATGTGGTATTTTGCTAAAGCTCTTTGAAATATCTTTGCAATGGTATTGGCCATATTTCCAAAACTAGTAAAAATATATATATCAAATGTAGTACTTTTACAGCCAGACCTTTTACCTTCATGATAAAATGAACAGGAGTATTCCATTAAAAACACCCCTTGTGTTATAACTTTAAAATAAAAGTTAATGGAAAAAATATAGGTATGCACACTGAGTTATAGTGTAGGTCTTAAAAACTTTTCTATTTATATTTTTCTTTATTTTATCTCTAAAATCCAGAGAGTTACAAGTGCCTAGCCAAATTGACAATAAACACTTTGTATTTTCAAAACGAATCAAATTAGCCAGGATTTACTTTCACCATTGAATTTGTTTCAAAAATCGAAATCGAGATTGTGCAATTGGATTTATTTTATCTTTTTAGTCATCGCCATACCCTGCAAGTTCAACGAAAAGGCGCCACACTGTACATAAATGAATTTTATATCAAACATTAACAGTTACTATTATACCGCCGACAGAGAAATGTTTTGACTTAACATTTTAATTAAAAAATCTTTCTGACTGACACTGTCGGATTAAAATTAACTACATCAACAATTAAATATCTATTATTAAAGAAATTAACGCCTGTAAAAAATACTTATTTTTTTTTATTTGATATAGGTATTAAAATAATTTATCTTGTGGTTATTTTGATTGTACATTTCTAGTTTCTTAGGACCACCCAGTTCAGAAAAGTTTGACAAGTTAAATATAAAAAACTAAAAATAATTTAGTAATGAGAAAGGTAAAAAAATACCAGGTTCTTTTACCTTTCTCATTAAAAAGTATTTAATTTATACAATATAGGAAGTTTCTTTAAAACAGACATGTACGCATCTTATCCAGTTCCAGATTAACCCTATAAGCAAATTAAGCAATTTCTTAGGGCATCACGTTTTGGGGAACATCACAAAGGGGCACTAAAGAGTAGAAAAAAAAAGAAAATAGTAGAAACAGCCGTTTAAGTGTTGTATTTTTGATTTTAAAAAAGGTGAAGACCTTTTTTTTTTGCTTTTCAAAACTTTCTGGTAAGAAAAAGTCCTTTAATTTGTATTTTTTCCATTGGTCGTCAAAAAAGTCAAAAAATTCTTGTTTAGGGGATACTATAGGGGTTGTGTGCTTAGGGCCTCACGAAGTCTTAATCCGGCACTGATTTTATCTATAATCGTTTAATGTCAAGTTAAAAATGTCTTTTACCATTTTCATATATTTACATCTTTAAATTGTTTTTAATAATTTTTAAAAATTAATATGAAAGTATGAAAATCGATCTATGGAAGAGATGTTCACACTGCACGGTATTAATTAAAATCAGAGAAGTAGAACCAGGTGGCATCGTTAGACGTTATAAATTTTAGTACTCTTCAAATATTGGCTTCCGTATCAACTTAACAACAATGTGTTAGATCAGTTTAAATACATTGTTAAGTTGCTTACACCCACTCATTATTTTCTTATAAACCAATTGGAAGGAATTTAAGAAAAATATTTGTAAATTTCTTCCAAGTAACTTGCGTTTATTAGAGGATATTAAAATGGTGTCTAAAAACATTTATTATAAACAATAAATAATATGCAGGTTAGGAGAACTAGAGTGTATCAACATAAGGCTTGCTCAGTTAAAATACAGATGTTAGAAGTGTTCTTATAATTTTAGTATAGATTTAAAAAACGTTTTCTTTACTTAAGAAAACACTAAGATAATAAAATAGATCCTGATTATAGTTTTGTAATCAAACTTCTACGGAACGACTGATCACAGCCGATCTGGCTCGTAATGATGTTGTTCTTGTTTAGCAGTCAGCGTTGTAGCAGGCTTGTTAGTCCACGCATGTTTGCCCTAAACTCAAAAACTTGGTTTTTGTCAAGTTCGTTGCAATTTTTGTGTTGTACATCGCATGTAATTTTTACCTTAACATAAGGTGTTTAGAACTGTTTGACAATTATTCTTGTTTATTAATGATTACACCAGCAGGTACAAACATGTTTGTTTCCCCATTTTGATTAGTTTTTTTTAAGATATAAAATTTTAATAAAAATGTCCGCTGGAGGGCTAGATGGGGTACCCCATTGGATGAGCAATATAGAAATGGATCAAAAGCCAGCTACTTCATTACCATCAGTATTTTCTGTTGTCAGTCCTCAACAAGGTGATGTCTTATCCTGTCACTGGAAAAATTACACATATAACAAGAAAAGGGGAAAAAACGGCTATCATAACTTCTCCTTCATATATATCGTATATAAAAACGAATTAAAAGACACAATTATTAAAAAAGAAGCTGGTAGAAGATAACCAAAAAGAAGAAGGAGATGAAAGAACAAACAAAAAATAAAAAAAAATTGACAAACAAGAATAGAACTAGTTTCCAATACCCTCGTCTTACCTCACCTGGGGGCAAGATGGGTTTTTTTTACTTTTTTACATAATTTAATCCCACTTTTTTTAAATAAGTTTAATGTTTATTAAGTTCTTTATGTTTAAAGACTAATTAATAAGGAGTAAGAGTATATAAATAAATGGGTGTTCAAAATAAATAAATATGTCTATTTTATTTCACTAAATCCAAATAAAAAGGCAAATCGTTATGCTGTCGAGAGCCTCGAGATCTCTCGTCGGGAGACGAAAGTTTTCCCAGCTTCCTCTAGTTTTTGATTTTATGTAAATTTAACTTAAAAATAACATTTTTATAAGTTACTTTTTCAAAAGAATAATAATTTTGCCAACGTTTCACAATAATTTAGTTTTTTTTTTTTAAATTTGGTATCGGTAATCAAAGCTTATATTTGGGTAACTCTGTATATTAAGTTTTACGAATAAGACCAAAGCAGACAGATAATAAAAAGCAATTCTGCAATAATTTACTGGACTTTCTTTGGTGTTAACACGTTGTCCACCGTGTCGGTCTTGTTGCCTTCTCTTTACTTCTGTCAAGTTATTTCCAAATGACTCGTGATTTATTTTCGTCATTTAAATTCCTGCAGAACCCAAAACAAAAGGCTTACATTCTTCTTTGTATACTATTGTTGGAAACTCAGGACTTTTGTCTCTAAAAAAAGAAAATAGCCATAATTTATTATGTGTACATTTACGAGGGTCGGCAGAATTTTATGTCAGGGACTTTTCTTATGGCACGATTTGTTTGTAATTTTATTTAAAAGTTCGTCAAAAAATGCAATATACATGCTTCCGATTGAGCAAAATATGGTAATAAAGCAAAATTCGATTGTGTATTTCAGGTATTTTACATCGGGTTCTATATGATCGTAATCTTTTTATTTGAACTTTTTACGAAAATAATTAAAAAGTTAACAGCTACCCAAGAAATTAAAATACTACTGAAAACTGCGCTTAAACCATATTCTTTTTTTTCTTTGAAACGTAAATTTACTGAAAAATTAAAGTCTGTTATTTTGAACTCCTGATATTCTAAAAAGTGCAAAAAATGCGAAATAGCGGAGTTTCTAGTTGCGTTTTCCAAACCATTCTTAATCTTTTATTTTATGTGTGTTTTAAAGCTAAGAATCTTTAAAGCTCCTATCGAAACGCGCCTATTTTGCTCTTTTCTTTTATTAACTTGGGTTGTAACTATCTATCCATCTATCTATCCATCTATCTATCCATCTATGAATGTAACGGAATCTTTGAGCCTAATTTTAACCAACTTCCAGCTATTCGATTTCTTTGAAACTTTGCACACGTATTAAGGACCCATGACAATGCAATAATCTGCAAACAGTATCCCGTTATCCTGGTTTGGATCGCCAGGAAAAAATCCATTATATTATTATAACCACTGCTTGATACCACCAAGTGTCATCTGTCACCTGTACGTCCCAGTGGTACCAACCACCGGCCATTTCAAGAGTTCGATCTGAATCGATTTTACTCAAATTTTATATTAGGTTATTTTCAGAAAGTCCATCTGAAAAACTTTGCTACTCTTGACAAAATGGCGAAAAAATTTTTAGTGGGTTGCCATCTGTTGGCAACATTCCAAACTTTTATACATACATAAATGCATATCGAACTAAAAATGAAAAATAAATAATAGTTTAAAAACTAAAAAACACGCTTTTATATGCAACCGAACTAAAAATTAGAAAATAATTTTTCATTAAAAAAATATTGTCACTTCATAGTAAAAAGCGTGAGGTGCATTTTACTATTTTTTCATAACTTTTCCATCATAGATATTGGCAAATATAATAATTATAACATTTAATATATTAAGCACCCCACGCTTTTTTACTATGAAGTGACAATATTTTTTTTAATGAAAAATTATTTTCTAATTTTTAGTTCGGTTGCATATAAAAGCGTGTTTTTTAGTTTTTTTAAACTATTATTTATTTCAATATATTATGACGGGTATTCTAAGTCGATTTTATTGTATTTTTTAATAATAGAAAGAGTGGGTAGGTTTTAAAGTTCAATAATGCAATAAAATTGCCAATAACAATTTTTCACTACATTTTGTAAACGTAAGTCAAATATTTGGATTCGGCAGGTCAAAAATATATATAAAACACTAACTTGCCTAAAGGATCTTTAACCGGCTACGAAACCTTCGTTACATCCCAGAAAAAAATAATTGGGAAAATAGAAAATTTTAAAAAAGCTGCGGTAAATCAAAACAACCAGGATATATTTAAAAACCTAGTATTGCAAAATAAATTCTGTAAACATCGGCGACTCACATTCAGTTTTCCTATATATTTTACGTTAGTTTTTTCCAGTATTGATTTACAGCACATTGTCTCAGAAAACCCAAATATTCTGTACAACTGTGGCGTAGGCGCAGATAAATTTAATTTGTTTATCGTTTTTAATTATCTTTGTTGTAATTAATATTGTCAAATTTATTTTGCACATGGTGATAATGGGCCACAAAACTCTTTTAAGCGTTCTTAATATCCCAGAAAAAAAAAGAAACCAGAATAATCCCACTGGAAGAAAACAAAATTTCAAGGAGAATGTCTCCCCGTCTGCCCTGAATTTAACGCTGTTTAGTTATCATTTTAAATACAGTTAAATTACATAATGAACGATCTTGTGTATTAATTACCAAATAAAAACTAAGAAAAATTTCTAGTGTTATTAAAATATTTTAATTTGGAAATTGCATCTTTAACGCAAAAAGCATTTTATTCGTTTAGTACAGAGCCATCGCCAACTATTTAAATAGAAGTGCGTCGCGTCGTCACGGGTTAAAGCTACCCCTTCGAAGAAGTTTAAAGCACAACCAAACGACTTTACTCTCACCAGTGGCTACTAACCATTTAGTCAAGCGTAAGCGAGCTAAAGCCAAAGTTAGTTTTACCATAAGGCAGCCAATGGCGCAAGGCGATGTTAGGCAAAGCGATGTTACTCTGAATGAGACACACATTGCTTGATGTTCAGGGCGTGGGGTTCTCAACTTTAAGGAGAGCAATTAATCTCAGTCCACTTTCCCTTGAAGCTCCACGCTTAACGTCACCAGACTTTGGGAGCATGGTCCTCGCACAAAGGAAAGAGAGTATCGACACATAGTCGGCACTGTCTCATTATGCTAGTACCTCCCTCCAACGTGGAAAAAAAAACGGGCCATTTAGATATTTTGGCATTTAAGAGAGTGTGTAGATTGAAGAAGTAATTGGGGAAACAAGTTAATAAATCCTGGATTGGCGCCCAGTATTGGTAGTGTAGCACCGATCCTATAGGTCTATACTCATTAGACGTGGAGTTCACCACGTGATTAGACGGAAAGAGCACAGTACTCGCCCCTGAATACGTGTAGTTACGTATATTTACAGTGGTCAGTCACCACTTGTATCACGACTGCTGAGAAGTAAACTACTTCGTAGCTTGAGGAAGCTGCGAAAATCTGCAGTCTATCAACACAAGGTCGGATACTGACAACATTGAAAGTACCATGACTGACCACTGACTTACATTCAGTTTTTCTCAATGTATTTTACGTTAATTTTTTTAGTGTTGATTTATTTCACATTGTTTCAGAAAACCCAAAGCTTTCAGCTATTCTCTACAACCGTGGTGTAGGCGCAAAGAGATTTAATTGTTATCGTTTTTCACTATCTTTGTTGTAATTAATATTAAAAAATTATTATGCACATAGTGATAATGGGCCACGAAACGCTTTTAAGCGTTCCTAATATCAAAAAAAAAACAAAAAAGGAACCCACTCAAATAAAAATAAAATTTCAGGGGAAATGTCCCTCCCGGACTACCTCATAAATTTAACACTGTTTAGTTATCATTTAAATACAGTTAAAGATACATAATTAACTAAAAGTTGTGTATCAATTAGCAAATAAAAATAATAGAAAATTTTGTTTTCTTTAAGATATTTTAATTTAAGAACTGCATCTTTAATGAAAAATGCATTTTATTGGTTTAATAATTTACACCTAGAGTAATTATTAAAAGCCATCTTATCTATCTCACTTAAAAACATCTTACTTTCACCACATAAAAATCATAAATGTTTCCGTAAACATTCCGACTCACATTCAGTTTTCTTAACGTATTCCACGTTAGTTTTTTCCAGTGTTGATTCATTACACATTGTCCCAGAAAACCCAAAGCTTCCAGCTATTCTCTACAACCATGGCGTAGGCGCAAAGAGATTTAATTGTTATCGCTTTTAATTATCTTTTTGTAATTATTATAAAAAAATAAATATGCATATAGTGATAATGGTCATGAAACGCTTTTAAGCGTTCCTCATATCCCAAAAAAAAAACAAAAAAGAACCCACTAAATGAAAATAAAATTCCAGGGGAATGTCCCTCCCGGACTACCCCATAAATTTAACACTGTTTAGTTATCATTTAAATATAGTTAAAGATACATAATTAACCAAAAGTTGTGTATCAATTACCAAATAGAAATAATGAAAGATTTTGTTTTTTTAAGATATTTTAAGTTCAAAACTGCATCTTTAATGAAAAAATGCATTTTATTGGTTTAATTATTTACACCTAGGTAATTATGCTCTTACTTCAAAAAATCTTATTTTCACCACATAAAAATCATAAATGTTTCCGTAAACATTCCGACTCACATTCAGTCTTCTTAACGTGTTCCACGTTAGTTTTTTCCAGTGTTGATTTATTACACATTGTCCCAGAAAACCCAAAGCTTCCAGCTATTCTCTACAACCAAAGCGTAGGCGCAAGGAGATTTAATTGTTATCATTTTTAATAATCTTTTTTGTAATTAATATAAAAAAATTATTATGCACATAGTGATAATGGGCCACGAAACGCTTTTAAGCGTTCCTAATATCTCCCCAAAAAAAAAGAAAAGGAACCCACCAAATAAAAATAAAATTCCAGGGGAATGTCCCTTCCTGACTACCTTATAAATTTAACGCTGTGTGGTTATCATTCAAATACAGTTAAGATACATAATTAACTAAAAGTTGTGTATCAATTAGCAAATAAAAATAATAGAAAATTTTGTTTTCTTTAAGATATTTTAATTTAAGAACTGCATCTTTAATGAAAAATGCATTTTATTGGTTTAATAATTTACACCTAGAAAATTATTAAAAACCATCTTATCTCCCTCACTTAAAAACATCTTACTTTCACCACGTAAAAATCATAAATGTTTCCGTAAACATTCCGACTCACATTCAGTTTTCTTAACGTATTCCACGTTAGTTTTTTCCAGTGTTGATTTATTACACATTGTCCCAGAAAACTCAAAGCTTCCAGCTATTCTCTACAACCATGGCGTAGGCGCAAAGAGATTTAATTGTTATCGTTTTTAATCATCTTTGTTGTAATTAATATTAAAAAATTATTATGCACATAGTGATAATGGGCTACGAAATGCTTTTAGCGTTCCTAATATCCAAAAAAAAAACAAGAAGAGGAACCCACCAAATAAAAATAAAATTCCAGGGGAAATGTCCCTTCCTGAACTACCCTATAAATTTAACGCTGTTTGGTTATCATTTAAATACAGTTAAAGATACATAATTAACTAAAAGTTGTGTATCAATTAGCAAATAAAAATAATGGAAAATTTTGTTTTCTTTAGGATATTTTAATTTGAAAACTGCATCTTTAATGCAAAAATGCATTTTATTGGTTTAATAATTTACACCTAGGTAATTTTTAAAAGCCATCGTATCTCTCTCACTTAAAAAAAATCTTACTTTCACCACATAAAAATCATAAATGTTTCCGTAAACATTCCGACTCACATTCAGTTTTCTTAACGTATTCCACGTTAGTTTTTTCCAGTGTTGATTTATTACACATTGTCCCAGAAAACCTAAAGCTTCCAGCTATTCTCTACAACCGTGGCGTAGGCGCAAAGAGATTTAATTGTTATCGTTTTTAATCATCTTTGTTGTAATTAATATTGAGAAATTTATTATGCACATGGTGTTGTGAATGCACGCCGTGTAAGTGCATATCCTTTTATTAATAATGGGCTTCTTGCGCTGCCAACAATCGGCCGACTCGCTACTTGGCTGAGAACTATTAATTATTAAGAAATCGCTTTGTTGTTTGCTTAAATCTTTATTTAAGATAATCATCTTGATTCGAGAAGGGTTTTTTGATGGGAATGCATTAATTTTAAAATTATTAAAGGTTTTTAGTGAAGCAGCGCAGAACGTATTTACCTTTAAACAAAAAACTAAGCTTTTTTGTAAAAGCTCAAAGCCTAATAAAAAAGCTTTCTCTTAATTTAAGCCCAATAATGCCCTTTTCTTTACGCTGGGTTTCAAGTACGGGAACATTTTTAAAATTAAAATTTTACATATCGCGGTTGATCTAACAATACCTCCCATCTGATATTCTTAATAGAAATTTAGTTGCATGGAAATAGACCTACTACTTAAAAGAAAAAAATGTATAAATGGTATAATATGTAACATACTTTAAATACTAACCCAAAAATTTAACGTTATGATTGAACTAGTAGTGGATTAAACAGTTTTTTATTCCTCTTGCAAAAAATGTTCAAAATCACTTAAAAGGTATTGTTAGGTAAACCGTGATATACATATACCTTTATCAAATGAATGTTTTAATTTCGTTGACACCCGGTATAAATAATTACACTAGTGATAATTTCTTTTACATTCGGAATATAAGAAAACCGGATTCGGGATCTTGTGTCCGTCATAGGAGAGTATTTTTTGAACGGTAACAGGTAGATATGTACGATAAATGTGGAATTCGACAGATCTATAGTAGGTACGTCCCATTTGAACACGACGAATAAAAAACATATGTTAAAAAACATATTGTTCCAACAATTAAAAAGAAAAATGCGTATATAAAAAGAATAAGAAAACAGAAAAGTGTCATTTTTACAATAAAATTAAATAAATACATTTATTTTAATTTTTGTCGATCGTTACAGTTAAAAATCACAGAATTTAT
Source organism: Listronotus bonariensis (assembly GCA_014170235.1). Lineage (NCBI taxonomy): Eukaryota > Metazoa > Arthropoda > Insecta > Coleoptera > Curculionidae > Listronotus > Listronotus bonariensis. Next base: position 136,087 of record JACEGR010000330.1, on the reverse strand, counting down.
ACGTGTAATAAATAAATACTTTATTGACAGATCAAAAGTATAATAAAAACACACCTTCCAGTAAAAACATTTATTCAAATAAAAAAACTGGTTGGCACACGAAGGAACTTCTCTGGCAAAACGTCAAAGTATCTATTAATTTTACCCTTATTATGCAGCACTAACAACAGCCCACTATAATGTCCCTTACCCAGATATTTTGCAAATTTGATTCTGTTTTTAAATATCGTTACCCTAATTCCCAAACCTCGTAATTCCAGAACTGATTGAAATAGAGCTAAGTTATTTATTATATAATTTATAATAATCATGATTTTATGCCACCTAAGGCACTCCGCACATGGGTCGGTGAAATAGCGACGAGACCGAGATTCGACGAGCTTTCGACAGTATGTACGCATATATTCGTGTTTGAAGTGACGACAACTGTACAGAGACGAGCATACGTTTAATTGCTGAGATCGAACACGCCTCGGGACACGCTTATATGCCTACGTTCTGTCAAAGTCCGTAAAAATCGCGTCCGCGTCGCTGTTGCACCGACCCATGTGCGGAGAGCCTAAAACAACAATCAAAAAATATATTTTAATCCGAGAAACAGAAGTATGTCCAACTTGTAGGAAAAAGGTATTTTCGGAAACATATCGCTTTTCCTACACGTTACACAATATTCCAATGACTTGAAAAATTTGCATAAAATGCGTATAGAAAAAATAAGAAAACAGAAAAGTGTCATGTTTGCCAGGACATTTTTTTACATTACAATTATATAAATAGGTACATTTATTTATATTTTTATGTATCGTTACAGTTAAAAAGTAAATAATTTATACACGTAATAAAATAATCGAAATAAATACTTTATTGACAGATGAAAAGTATAATAAAAACACGCCTTCCAGTAAAAACATTTATTGAAATTGAAAGAAAAATTATAAATGGCCGCTACCGTGCTACGTAACGTGGGATAATGGGTCGAACGTTATACAACACCATGTTCGCTACTACCATTATAGTTCGCTAATTACCATTATATGTTAACTTGACATCTGCAAGGCCTACAACTGGTTGGCACTATAAAACACCCTGTGCCAGTAAGAATCTCCCGAAGAGACTTGTCTGGCAAAACGTCAAATTATCTATTATTTTACCCTTATTATGCAGCACTAACAACAGCCCACTATAATGTTCCTTACCCAGATATTTTACAAATTTAATTCTGTTTTTAAATATCGTTACCCCAATTTCCAAACCTCGTAATTCCAGAACTGATTGAAATAGAGCTATTTATTATATAATTTATATTAATATTTATTTTATGCCACCTAAGGCACTCCGCACATGGGTCGGTGAAATAGCGACGAGACCGAGATTCGACGAGCTTTCGTACAGTATGTACGCATATATTCGTGTTTGAAGTGACGACAACTGTACAGAGACGAGCATACGTTTAATTGCTGAGATCGAACACGCCTCGGGACACGCTTATATGCCTACGTTCTGTCGAAGCCCGTAAAAATCGCGTCCGCGTCGCTGTTGCACCGACCCATGTGCGGAGAGTCTACAACAAAAATTAAAAAATATATTTTAATCCGAGAAACAGAAGTATGTCCAACTTGTAGGAAAAAGGTATTTTCAGAAACATATCGCTTTTCCTACACGTTACACAATATTCCAATGACTTGAAAAATTTGCATAAAATGCGTATAAAAAAATAAGAAAACAGAAAAGTGTCATGTTTGCCAGGACATTGTTTTACATTACAATTATATAAATAGGTACATTCATTTATATTTTAATGGATCGTAACAGTTTAAAAAGTAAATTATTTATACACGTAATAAAATATCGAAATAAATACTTTATTGACAGATGAAAAGTATAATAAAAACACGCCTTCCAGTAAAAACATTTATTGAAATCGAAAGAAAAATTATAAATGGCCGCTACCGTGCTACGTAACGTGGGATAATGGGTCGAACGATATACAAAAGTCTACACCTATGTTCGCTAATTACCATTATATGTTAACTTGACATCTGCAAGGCCTACAACTGGTTGGTACTATAAAACACCCTGTGCAAGAGGAGGTGGACGTATATATTAAATTAATATTAATGAATTAATTGTTAATTATGCGAATAATTACGAGGTTCTAGACAGCGAAGAAATGAGGTTCTAATGCTAATTGTTTAATTGCATATCTCCTGTCGATAAATCTATCTCTTACCAGCCCTTTTTCATTTACATCTTCATATATCATTGTACGAATGCAAGTCAGAAGTATTGAAAGGTTTTTTTGTTATTAAGTTGTTTTTTCATTTTAAAGATTTCTTGCATGCGATGCTAAAAAATATGCGACAGTTTGTTTTTTTACTATATATAATATTTAATTTCTAATTTTTGAAAACCCATTTTTAATTTATTTTTAAAATCTCGTAGCAAAAATAAGGGAAAATATAGTGAAAATAGGACAAATTTGCTTTTCAGTTTAAATATGGATATCTCGAACGAAATGTTGCAAACTAAATATTCTTTCACATTCTTTAAAAAAATAAATTATGTAATTTTTTTGATGATGTATCATAAGAAACGGTTTTATTGTACTAAAAGCTAAAACATGTTTCGGTAAGTCCTAGCTACCAGATCGCACCAATCTTCTCATCAATCTGGGGTATTGATCAGACAAATAATAAAATCGTTGGAAGTAGCGTATCCAGAGTTAATTTTATAATAGAAATTTCATTTGCCCAACCATTTTATTATTTGTCTAATCAGTACCCCAGATTAATGAGAAGATTGGTGCGATATGGTGGTTAGGATTTATGGGGTTATTTTTAACTTTTAGTACAATCAACCCGTTTAACATATTTTTTTATAAAATTAATTTTCAAATTTTTGGTATTGTGCTACTTGATATTTCTTATTCTATTGAGTTCATTTGAATTATTATGCTGGCTTATTTTACTAATATTCACTATACCTAGCTAAACTAACCAACGATTTTATATTAAGGTAGTTGTGGAAAATATGTAATTCACCATTTTGTGGCGGCGGTCGTCTTGATTTTAATTCTTTTAGTGAGCTCTATTTTACCAATCAAGCCCTTTCACTTGATACCCATATTGAGGTTTGTGGCAAAAATTAGCCATTCATCACCCATTTTGTAGTGGCGGCCATTTTGGATTTTAATTTTTTCATAGTGAGATCTATTTTACCAACTAAGCCATTTTATTTGATACCCATATTGAGGTAGTTGTGAAAAATTTTGGATTTTAATTTTTTCATAGTGGAGATCTATTTTACCAACTAAGCCATTTTATTTGATACCCATATTGAGGTAGTTGTGAAAACATGTTACCATTTTGTATTGGCAGCCATCTTGGATTTACTATCAAAAAACATGTATTATATTGTATGGTCGGCAAGATTAATAGTGTGTACCAAATTTAAGATCAATCGGTCGTCAGGAAGGGAGCAAATTCTAATTACTAGATTTGATAGTTATAGTTAAGTAAAACTGTTTAAAAACACCCGTATGCCAAAAATTATCAAAATCGGAGTGGTGTCCGATAAGTGAACAATTACCAAATTTTCTAAAGGTATGTTAAGTTTTTTTAACCTGTATCCTACGTGATAATAATTTCTTTTTACAGGTCAAAATAACACGTATTTTTAATGACATTTTCCATTTAATGGTTAACTATAAACATCGCCTAAATTAAGGTAAAAAGCCCCCAATTTTTAAAGTCTTTCGGGTTATTACGGGTATTAAAATTTAATTCACCCAATTTTATAAAGGAAATGCAATTCTCTCTAAAAAAGCTGGTAGTTCTACGGCCAAAAGGTGAGTACTTTTACACAATAAAGTACTTACGAGATCATAAAAGTATCATAAGGCAGCAAATTGGTCTTAATGGTAGTTAATGCGGCGAAGATCACAAGAAGCGAATACTATCGTGTGAGAATACCAGCGTTGGAGTAGCAAAGTTTCTAGAAGCAAAATAAATTAGCGGAAAAAATCAAATTATACAAAAACATTAATTTTTTGGGACTTTTCAAATGGCTGTATTTAGCTTAAAAGTGGCCGTACTGTAATTAAAAAAACATTTCACTTCCTCAATATTTAGACTCCAAACTCGCAAATCCGGACTAGGCAACCGACCAATCATGAAGTAATGCTTTTGCCGGCGGTAGTTTTTGTTTCAAAATTTTGAAGTCAGTAAAAAAAAATCATAAATTTAACACTTTTATTAATAGAACTTTATTTTATATAATAAAAACTTATAAAGTGCCTTTTTGCATTTTGTTCAAGATTATGATCATTTAAACTTAAAATCGTGATCTTTTATTTTTTCAGAAATTTGATTAAATAAAACAAAAATAAAAACGACCTAATGGATCGAATTAAAACTTTATGGGGTTGTTGTGGGCACATTAAACTGTGCTAGGCACACTTAACAATACTTGTATGAATGCACAAAAACACCGTAGCTAATTTTTTGTTGTGGAAAATTTATTCAATATATTAAAACCCCGCCTAAATTTCTTGTGCCATCAGCGGTTGCTAAGATACTGATGGTTAAAGATAAAAAGGCGTTTTTTCATTACAAATTTGGTATCTCAGCAAGAAGTGGTCGTATTAAACTTAAAAAGAAATTAACGCTGTAAGTTATTTGAAAAACAAATTTCAAGTTTGTAGACCAAAAAAGCCGAAAAAAAAGTTTTTTGTGGTATTTATGACAACTGGGCGGTACACGGTGTCTAAAAATGTTAAAGTAAGATGTAAAAACTAAAATCTTCAAAATTTAAAATGCTTTTTTTTAATTTTAGTATGACCATGTTTTTAGGCAAAATACAGCCACTTGAAAAACCGTAAAAAAATTAGTTTTTTTGTGTCCTTTAATTTTTTTCCACTTGGTAGGTAGACATTTATACAGGGTGGCCATTTGAAAACGAAATAGAGCTAATTTTGGGCACTCCAGGCCATTTAAGAAAAAACGCGCGTACCCGTCATTTTTAAATTTTAGGAGGAAACATTTTTGTATTTTTAACCCCCTAAACTGCAACCGTCTAGCAGTTGCCCCCAAAATTTTAAATGAAAAAAGGGGTCGAGTAATGCCTTATTTTGAAGGTCCCTTGACCCTGATTACAAGTTTGAAGTCTCTGCTATTATTTCCGTTGATAATAATATGACAGCTTGCCTAAAATTTTGATAATTTTTTAATGTTTATTAATAAATTACCTGTAAAAGCAAGCTACTCTTTAAACTAAGGGGATATAATAAGGGTTAAATAATCTTCAAAATAAGATGTTAATCGAGGGTGTGACTCATCCTTGAAATTTAAGGGAAATCACACCCTCTCCAGAAAAAATAATTAAAATATAATTTGTAAGACCGTTGAATCCTTAATATATTCTTTAAGTTTAAACATGCTTGCTCTTACAGATCATTTATTATTATACGTTAAAAAAATAAAAATCAAAATTTTGACAAGCTCATAACAATGGAAATCATTTCAGAAACTTCAAACCTTGCAGTTGTAATCAGGGTCAAAAGAGCTTCAAAATAAGCTATCACTTAACTCCTCTTTAAATTAAAATTTTGGGGTGAGTCTCACCCTGCCAGACAGTTAGGGAGTGAAAGTGGCAAAAAATGTTTCCTTCAAAAATCAAAAATTGACGGGTCCAAGCGTTATTTCTTAAATGATCTGGTATGCCCAAAATTCGCTCTGTTTTTTTTTAAATGGCCACTATATAGGGTGATTTTTAATTACAGCAAAAATATGTAAGAGATTATTTATGAGTTAATCTTGTGTAAAAAAGTTTACAGAAACATAGGAAATGCATTCTTTTGAAGATACACTTAGATACTTAAAAAATAAAATATTATTTTCATTTAATACTTTAAATATTTCTAGTCTGTTATGATTAAAATTTGACAGTGTTAATAATAACAGTAAGGAGCATACTTAGCCCTAACTTTATTAAATTTATTAAGCCCAGTGGCGCCTCGAACGACATATGAACAATTATTATTATCAAAATAATGTGCGTCACTAATTTTTGTGCAATTTTTATATTTTTTTAGGCCAAAAAATACAACATAGACTAAGGGTACATCGTTAAAATCGAATCCGATTGGACGGATCGCATTGAACCTAATACTGTGCCCTTCGTCCTAGAATTTATCGGATGCAGATAATCCGGTTCTAAATTCTTTTAAATTTGACAAAGAAAAGTATATACAATGACATACTGAGCAAACAAATAAAAGTATTTTTATAATTAATTTCATTTCATTTCAGAAAATAAGACAAAATAATAACGCAAATCACTAAAGAAACATTATCACAATATTTTAACAAATATGTAAAATTATTTTATTTCCTTCTTTTTCATTTCTTCACTTATCAGCTGTTTTACTTAACTGTCATTTTTCAAACCTTCTCCAAAACCGTTAATTTCGTAGAAATATAACCTCCGATAGGACTGAACTCAATTTAAATCTCTTGAAAAACAGGATTGACTTATGGCGTTCAATACAATCCCTTACTCAATCTGAAAAGTGTATATCGCACTTTTTTGTCGGATTACGTTTCATCCGATCGGTTCAATCGGATCCAGTATAATAATGTACCTTTAGTCATTTATGATTGCTTGTACTTTAAAGTAGCCTGCTAGGTTATTAGGAAAAAAATAAAATTAACTAAATTGCAGAGTCCTGGATCATACAAGATATGTTGCGCCAATTTTCCTTAAAAAGTTTTAACACCTTATATCTTGTAAATAAACTTTTTTATTAAATTAGCCTATAAATAAGCCCTTTATTTTTTTTACTGCAATAAGAACAAACCCTGTATGGAGGAAATTTAAATTAAAAAAATGATAAACCGCTGCTTAGTAGGCAAAAAAGGTAATACTACTATATAATATTTGGCAAAAAAGAAGCTCATTCACGAACGAATGGGATCATTTGGCTTGCTGGTTCATAATGGCCTCCTTAATCTGCACAGTTTTTAGATATTTAAGCATTGGTCACTATAATTAAAAAAACTTTTAAAAGTTCTGCTAAAATGGTTTAAATTAACTATGGTTATTGGACTTGGCAGATTTCAAATAATAATTAAAAAAAAAATGATAACCATAAATTATTAGCATGGTAACATGCAACAAAAGTCGATTTGTTTAAAATAAATTTATTTACTATTGTTTAAATAATAAAGCTAAATTAAAACTTTTCCTTCATTTTTTTCACATTTAAAAGTTGTCCCTAATAAATTGAAATAAAATATCAAGTTGGTCATTGCAGTGTTAAAATATTATTTTAGAGGAAGAAGAAAAACAATTTTAGTTTATAAAATCCCTTTAATATTTATACATATTTTAAAGCATATTGCCGATAATAATTTACTAAATATAAAGAAAAAAATGCAAAATTCTATTTTTTATTATAATTCATAATTTTCTGTTACGATAATTTTTATTCCATTTGGTTTTGTCCCCGCTTTACCTCTGTGAGTGGCCCTCAAGACGCAAATGCCAGGTGGGCTAATTTGACACTGTGCCTTAATCGGCAACTACATAATATCTTCTAAAATTAAAAAAAAATGCTTTAATATGATAATTAAGTTTAAAAATAGTTACTCTTTAATGACTTTTTAAATCTAGAAGCTTCTTATGGTCAAAGTACAAAATTAATGTACTAAAGACCATAATTGCAATGACAGAAAAATCCATTAAATTTTATGGGTTTTAAAAACACCAAAATGAATTTCGAGATTATTATCAATTTTATTATTCTTAATAAACGTAACCTGACTTTTTGTCTATAAAGCAAATTGTAAAATAATTGCTTTTTGTGTTGACATCAAAATTGATTTTCTCTTTATTTGACGTCAATTATTAAAGGCATATCTCTTTTAATTAATAACTTTTTACACCTTAAAAGATATTTATAGGTTTTCTTGTTTACTTTTTTATATTAAGTATTAATTTATATGTATTAATTAGTTTTGATGCTATCGACCTTCCCGTCATAAGTCTTAGTAATACACTTTTTAATTTTATTTGCTTTTTTAAGCTACCAGAAGTATTCCAGTTTGTTTAATATATTTAAATGTTTGTATAACTATTAAGGGTGTGCGAATAATTAAAATTTCGAATAATTCGGAAATTCGATTCATTCGATTCGATTCGAACGATATTTGCACACCCCTAATAACTATATTTGATATGAAAAATTTAATGTTGTATGTGATTTTATTTTATTCATTTAACTATATTCTTATTTATCGGTTTAGAGGTAAAAGTCATTAAGTACATTTTGTTAAAAAATTGTTCGAATTTTTAAAAATTATTTATTGTTAAAGTTTTTTTAGCAATTATTTATTAGGTGCATTTATGACATCCATATATTTTGAATAAAATAATAAAATGTATATTAAGAAGTGATTTATGTTTTGAGTTTGATTTGACAGTTTTCCGAGAAATTAATTAGAAATTTTTGAAAATTAACAATAATAATAATGTACATCTGTGACTCAGAAAGTAGAAATTATAATATTTATAAGGTCGTAGTAAAAATACATGTTAGAGGGTTATTCTACAATGAAAAATAGGAAAAATGAACACTATGTCCCAAACGTCTTTGTTTTTAAACTACGGGATGTTAAACATTTTTAAAAAAATATTTTTTATTTATTATAATCCTTATACCAATTAGGATACTTTTAAAAAATTTGGAAGACATCTCCAATGCATTAAAATACAATTTTTTACATACAAGAAAAAAATTACCATTGTCGTTCATAAAGGGTTTTGGGTAAATATTTTTTTAAGGAAAAAATGGTACGCCACTGCATTTTCCAAAATAAAAATATTTTTTAAATTCCTGTTTAGTTAAAAACAAATTTAAATTCTTGATTATATTTTTTTGTTTGCTGTACGGTAATAAATAGAAACCATTTTTTGGCATGGTCAAATCCTTATCTAATTAAACAATAAATAACAAATATTATTTTTACTGTAGAATTTGATATCAGCAATACGAAATGACCATGCCAAAAATGGTTTTATTTTTTAGGCAAAAACCGTTTATCAAACAAAAAAATCAAGACATCAAATTTGTCTGTAACTAAACGAGGATTAAAAAAATATTTTTATTTTAAAGAAATGCAGTAGCAGTACCATTTTTTCTTAGAACTCATTTACCCTTAACCAGTTATGGACGAGACTGGTAAATTTTTCTGGTATGTGAAAAAATGCCTGTTTATACATATAGAAGACGTCTTCTAACATTTTTTAGAAATATCTTAATTGATATAAAGGCAATAATAAAAGAACGATTTTAACCAATTATTAACATCCCGTAGCTCAAACACTAAGACGTTTGGGACATTATATTCATCATGAAGTTTTTCTCGTATTTTTCGTTGTAGAATCACCCCTAAAGTTTGTCCGTTGAGTTACTGGACACCCTGTATGTATGTAGGTAATTTGATTAAAATTGATGAAACATTTTGATGTCTAATGGTGCGTAAACGGTGAGGTTTATCGACTTTAATAAAGAGTATCCTATTTTTTAAGTCTTTGATTGTTTATAAAATGACGCCCCCAGCTTTGCGATATCTGTCAAAATAAAAAAGTTATGATGTAAATAAATTTTAAGTTTTAGGTAAAGTGCCCTCTGGAGGAGTTTAAAAAAATACTTTTGTCTTAAAATTTTAGAATCTGCAAAGCTCGATTTGTGTGCCAAATATCAACTGGATTGGTTAAAAAATAAATGCAATATGGCGAAAAAACCAAAATAAAAATTGAACTTTGACGGCTTGTAACTCGAAAACGAATGACATTTTGAAAAAATATTATATGAAGCTCTACCCTTATTTTGTCAAGTAGAATCACCCCTTAAGTTTTGTGGTCGATTATTGAATCACCCTGTATAGTATGCAATACATGTATTAAGGGTTTTTTATTTTACTGATTCGGTATTTGTAAAAATGTATCACTTTATGCTCTCGTTATTATTACTATTATGTAATAAAAAGCATTTTTTATCAGAAAATGTACAACAATCAACACAATTAATCTTTCATCGATTCCACCTTTTATAAGATTTAGGATTTTAAATTAAAATCAATATGTTTTTATTTAACTTCGTGACAAATTGTAATAATAGTCGTGTATAAAGAAGATAAGTGTTTCAAGATAATGTAAAAACTTATTGCAGTTTTACCTTTTATATAATTATAAGTATTTTACTTAAAAATTGCCGCTATTATTATTTTTATTTTTTTAAGTTTTTTTTTTAAGGATGCTTCTGCTACTTTTTATTTGATATTTTTTTTGGTAATAATTTCAATTTTAGTTCTAATTTTAGTATATACAGAATCTGCCTGTCAATTATACAAATAGTCAATGCGTGGAAAAGAGACAGTCGACCGCAAATACCCCACGTGTAAGAATTTCGGATTGGGTGACTGAAAGCGCCTGTTTTGTTATTGCATGACTGGTTGACATATCTTTAAAATAACTGATATGATTTGTATAGATAAAAGTATAACATACTGCATGAGCAATAGGTTTTGGTATATCGGCCAGTAATGTACCTAATAAACAAACAAGCACTATTAGCCACCCATGTTTACATGCCGGTATTTAGTTAGATTGTCTCTTTTTCTTACATTGCCTATGTGTTGTATGTTATTTAGCTCAACCGGTATACCTATTTAAATTGATTATGATATTAACAAGAAAATAATAAAATTCCTTTTATTGACATGAGTTTTAAACATCTATTAAAAAGGGTCAGAGATTCCTTGTACGTTATATTTTGTTTAAAGTAGAAGTATATTACCATTTTTTTGTGTAAGGAATTTATAAACTAATGGCCAAGAACATTTTTTTTTAAAAAGGTAGAGGAAAGTGACTAAATATGGAAAATTATTACTAATATCGTTGATTGTAAACGCTAATATGGAATACCGGAGTTTCTCTGGTCACGGAAACACACACGCAATTAGTCTCTTTTTTATGCCCATTCGCAGGTAAAAGCAAACAGGTTGCATAAAATACAAAAAAATTCATTTCTTCCCTTTAAATTTTAAATTATAATTCGTAAATTTTAATTAATTTTAAAACAGACTGGGTTTTCCAAGGAGACTGTAACTCGTCTATACTTCAGTAACAAAAAATTAGTTATACATACAGGGTGTCTAGGAATATGTGGGCAATCTTTCGGATTCATATAAAACACATAAAAATAATGTACAAGTTCATATAAAATATTTTCCTAAAGTCCCCCTTTACGGAGATATGTGCCCTTAAAGGACGCCACTAAAAATTGTTTTTTCTTGAATAACTTTTATATTACTTGGTATAATAATAAAAAAAATACCATGATAAATACCATTTAGGACTCCTTAAAATGGTATTCTCGTAAAACCTTTTCCTTCCTTAGTTCGCCATTGGCGGACTAACCGTTACACAATAGGACTAATTATTTTTACACCCTGTATAATAATGGAATAAAAATATTATTTTTAAATAGCCTAAACCCTTAGCTAAAAAATAGGTACCCCTGTTCAATATCGATAAAGTAAAGCGTTTTCTAGAAAAACCACATTTACTTAAACAGGGTTGTATTTGATAATTTTGTGTGTCGGTTCGACATAGGCTTCCTCTTATTTTATGCATTTCTAGCTTTAATTACACAGCCCCACAAAAAAAGTTGGTGGTCCGAAAGACTAGACCATGGTATCTTTATGATTTTGGGGTCGCTAAATCCGAATCTGTGGTCGGTTTGACCCCAACAGATCATGGTCAAGGTTATTTCAAGGTCAAATCATCAAAATTCGTTAAAAATACAACACAAACGTTATATCTTTATGTTTATGGGGTCGCTAAATCTGAATCCAGAGTCAGTTTGACCCCATCAGGTCATGATCAAGGTCATTTCAATGTCAAACCATCAAAATTCATTAAAAATAGACCACAAAGGTGGTATCTTTATGTTTTTTGATGATACTTAAACTCGAATTCGTACAATTTGACTACGGATTTGACTTTAGCGATCCAAAAAACCCCAGGATAACATGATTTTGGTGCGTTTACGATTACTCTTGATGATATGACCTTAATATGACCTTGACCCCTAACCTCATAGAGTCAATTTCTAGGGATTCGGATTCAGCGACCCCGAAAACTTAAATATACCATGATTCAGGTCTATTTTCAATAAAATTTATGATTCAACCTTGAAATGACCCTGACCATGACCTGATGGGATTAAACTGACCCTGGATTCAGATTCAGCGATTTAAAAAACATAAAAATATTACGATTGTGGTCACCTATCAATAAATTTTTATTAGCTGATCTTAAAAAGACCTTGACCCTAGGGTCAAACCGACCCATGATTCGGATTCAGCGACCCCAAAAAATAGTTTTTATAAGTTTTTAAGTACCATTTTTAACAGAATAACCTATTGTTTTTATATGTCCCCACTAAAAAAACCTTGTTTTTGTCAAAAACGCTTTAATTTACCGACTTCTAATAGGTGTACCTTTTTTTAGCTAAGGATCTAAGCCACCCAAAATACATATTTTATTTCTTTATTATACAGGGTCTAAAAATAATTATCACTATTGTATAAAGGTTAGTCCGCCCCTGGCGAACTAATGAAGGCAAGTTTTTAGAAGAATAACATTTTAAAGAGTTCTTACTTGTATTTATATTTTTTAAATTATTTAATTATACCAAGTAGTATAAAAGTTATTAAAGAAATAATGATTTTCAGCGGCGTCTTTTCGGGGCACATATCTCTGTAAATAGGGGCTTTGGGAAAAATTTTATAGGAACTTGTCACATTATTTTCATGTGTTCTATATGAATCCGAGAGAGTGCCCACATATTCTTGTACACCCTGTATATTAATCTAAAGATCTTTACATTTCTTGAATGACAGGTCTTTTCTTGGGAATGCATTTTTATGTGCTGCTATCACTGGTATTTAGTTAAAAGTAGTTATTTATTCATTTATACGTTTACTACATTTCTTGCTCGTCAGAAAGAGAAGGTATTTATCATTTTTCTGGATCATAATAATTTTTAACATACTTTTATATTAATTAAATGAATTTATTTAATTTAATTGCTGCTAAAAAAAAACTTTTGTGATTTTATTGCTTTGATATTGAAACTAAAGTAAAAAAATAAATTTGCTCGAAACATTATAAATAAATAAGTAAATAATTACAGAGTGGCCAAAAAGGTAAGAAGCAACAAAAAAATAGCGCCTGCCTTATTCTTCGACATAAAAAAAAAATAAAAATAAAAAATTTCTGTATGCAGAAAAAGTCATCGAACTGTCACCATAATTTACTGTTTATTATGTAATATTGTTAATTGTTTATACACTTTTTAATTAAGTACGATAAAACAAACACATTTTTAATTGCCATAAAGTATGCAAAATTTAAACTTTTAATGGTTTTTATAGATTATAAAAATTTTTTGCATTTTTTTATGAATATGTTTAGAATTTTTATGGATATTCAAGGAGAACTACCATTTTATATACTCTACATTGCATTTTTTTTACTGATTTTTCCTGTTTTGTGTATTATTTCCAAAAAAAGAAGTTATTTATTGTATTTATAACAAAATCTTCTGAATTTAAGTGTATTAAGTTACTTAACAAAACCGTTATTTTACAAAACTACCTATGTATTAGTAGTATAAATATAATCATGGATGAAAATAAAAAACATTTTTAGGCCCAACTTAGTAGCTAAAAGATTTTCTTCATTTTTTGTAAAAATTCCTTTTAAATAGTAGAAGAAAGTGACCAAATATGGAATACCATTCTGTTGTTCTGAACATAATTTGCATAAACATTATAAAGAAAAACGTTTTGTTGTTTTATTACCAATCATATATTTCTCCTTTATGTTGTAAACATTTTTAGTTACATTGATCAATTTTAATTAAGAAAAAAAACAAAAACTAAAAACTAATGAGGGTTGCTGAATATGGAATAGATACCCCAAATAAGAATACTATAAACACCATTAGAAATTAAACTTAATTAACAAAAAACTCTTCGGAAACTTTGTTATAACATAGAAAGCAACAAAAATTATTTGCAAAAATCACAGATCCAGGCGTTAGAGCCTGGTCTAGCACAATTGTTATGTGCTCAGAGCCTACGCATAAGGCACTGGATCCATGTTTTCCATTGAGCATTATTCGAAAAGAGCATGTACCAAAAAGCACCACCTTATCATCTGAATCTGACTTAAGTTTGATCTTTTTTGCTTTTTCATTTTGATTTCTTCTGCTTTTTTTTAAATTTTTCGTTTTTGCAAATGTATTTTCTCTTTCTTCTTGCATTTTTAATGAGATAATTTTTGCAAGGTAATAATTTGATTACTGCTGCTTTTTTACCTTTGACAATTTACGAAGGCTAAAAGCCGAAAGAGTAACGTGCACTCGTGGGTGTCTTAAGCGTAAGAGGTACTTTGTTTGCACGGATGTAAATATTTTTAATTAACCCTAAATGCATGATTTTACTGATTAGGATTTTGTTACTATTAAAGGTTCTCAAAGTAGAAAGAAATAATTTTAAAAATATATAATACATTTTTCTTCCTTTCACAAAGACACTTGCCCATTTGAAATGGAAAAAAGCAAGTAAATATGGTTTATATTTAAACTTTTAGTTTATATAAAAGGCTCTAAAACAGTATCTTTTGTACTGGGTAAACACAAAACCAGTCCATATTTTTTCATATTTTGTGTTTGTGTGTGTATACCATTTACAAAGTTACCCCCTTTACATTTTATTTCTTCATTTTTAAAACAGGCCAGTGCCTTATTTGTTCAGGTCTGATTTACTTGAGAGGCACATATTAAATGGGCCACCCTTTTGATTTTCTGCAATTCCTTGTTTTAAATTGCTTGGCCAGCAACCCTTGAAAGGACCCGCTATTCTAATTTTAGTGGGAGTTTCGTCATTTTTAAGAAAAGGAAGAACAAAAGTTTTTTGTTCTAAAACAGTGATATCGCTATGTAATTTGTCTTTAGAAAATCATAACATTTTTAATAAAAAAATATCAAAAAAGATCGGTTGAGTTACTGGACACCCTGTATGTATGTAGGCAATTTGAAATTAATGAAAACTTTGATGTCTATTGGTGCCTAAACGGTGAGATTATACTTTAATAAAAAGTACCTTATTTTTAAGTTTTAGATTGTCTATTAAAATGGCGCCCCCAGCTTTGTGATATTTGTCAAAAATAAAAGTTATGATGAAAATAAATTTTAAGTTTTAGGTGTAAACAAAAGTACTTTTGTCCTAAAATTTAAGAATCTGCAAAGCTCTGATTTATGTGCCAAATATCAACTGGATTGGTTACAAAATAAATGCAATATGTCGAAAATCTAAATAAAAATTGAACTTTGACGGCTTGTAACTCGAAAAACAAATGACATTTAAAAAATTATATAGGCTCCACCTTTATTTTGACAAGTAGAATCACCCCCATAAGTTTGGTGATCGATTTTTGTTCACCTTGTATAATAACTTATATGTGCTTGAACTACTCAATGTTAATAACCAAATAAACCAACGCTTTTTATACTTTATTACCTACATATGTTATTACCCGACTTCTTTTTATTTTTTTTAATATTTAAAAGTTCTGAATTTTTTTTTATGTTTATTTAACCTTCAAACCTAACAAATGCTTTTCTTGCAGCACACAATTTTTTATCTTACTAACGAGGCAGCTACTTCTTTAATTCTATTGATTGACACTCTTATCTTTGAAAAGAAGATAGAAGTGAAAGAAAACAATACCTAAGGACTCTTCATGAAGCTCATTACACGAAACCTTCAACATTAAAGCTGAAAATATTTGGGTACACCAAATATTTAAATTAAACAATAAAAACATTTACGGTAAATAATAATAACAACCCATTTATTGTTTAAATAATTGTTGCCAAATATTGCCAAGGCCAAATTAAAAAAAACAACACCAGTAATACCGTTTCATATTTTTTTGCTTGTGCACGACTGCAGTCAAAGAAAAATATGGATATTTTCGTTGTAGTCTCTTCTTTAAAATTATTAGACTGGTAAAAATAGCTAATTAAAAAATGTGATTCTGCTTGGTTTAATTAAATAATAATTATTATATTTTAAACAATGTAAAAGACCCTCCAGCGTCCAAATTGATGCCCAAAAATTTAGCATTGTTCTGTGGAGTCTATGGTGAAACTATATATTGTCTTTGATATAAGGCATTCTTCTATTAAGTACCATCAAATTTTGAAAGAAACTTTGTTATTTTAAATGGTTTATTTTTTAATATTCCTAAAATTTTATAGGTCCTTTTTATAATAGATAATATAGGTTATGGGTATTTTAAAAAATTAAGCAATTATTGACCCCCTAAAAATTGAGTGCATGGCGATTGGATAACAATAAAAAATTACTACATATCTATTACCTTAGAAAATTCAAAAAAATTACGGCGACAAAACCATAAGTTATTCACTAATAGAGTTGGGCAGTATTTGAATACTGGTATTCTGAATCCTATTGAGTAATACATTTGGCTGGATTTCTTCGAATACATATGTGTGTTTGGTATTCGGCATTCCAGTGAATACTTCCTTTGGTCAGTAGGCATTCGGGATCCTGGATAGTAAATACTGATTTTGGGAGCACAGTATTCGAATACTTGCTTTGTATTCATATTTTGTTATTAAGGTCCTGAATTAGAATCAGTGTATTGAAATCTTGGTATTCCAATTCAGCTTTTTTGAGAAAAAGGCAACAGCAAGAAAGCAGTTTGTATTTTTGGATAAGAACCTTTTTTTTGTGCTTCTTCCAAAGTATTTATGATATTTCAATCCTTATAATACAAACGGTATTTGACTATGGTACATCCTAAAAATCGAATCCGACTGAACGCGTCGCATTGAACCTAATAATGTGCCCTCCGTCCTCGAACAACTTATCGGATGCAGATAATCCGGCTCTATTTTTTTTTTAAATTGACAAGCCAAAAGTATATACAACAACAAAAAGAGCAAACAAATAACAATAAACTTCTAACCTTACTGTGGCTCTTTAATTAATTTTATTGAATTTCGAAAAATAAGGCAAAATAATAACGCTGAACCACTCAAAACACTATCACAATATTTTAGCAAACATTTAAGCGTATTTTATTTCCCACTATTTCATTTCTACACTTATCAGTTGTTTTACTTTACTGTCGTGCATATCGCAATTTTTGTCGGATTATGTTTTATTTCGATCGGTTGAAGCGTATTCAGTATAACGATGTACCCTTAGTCTTTGAACACTTTTTCAATTGAATCCTTACTATTAGAATACTGTAATAAGATTAGTGTTAAATAAAAAATATTACAAAAATATAAATTATATGAATTGTATTAAGTTATTTTTTTTTAACAATTGTAACTCTGTTGTGAATAATCTATACCTTTGTTGTCGTTTTCCTCAATTTTATGTAGCAAATCATATTTCCTATCATCGTCATGGGAGTCAATTTTTCAAAGGTCTATAAGTGATTTATTTTTTTAAATTTACCATCGATTATATTATTTGTTTTTTTGAGGAATGAAAATTATAAAATTACTAAGATACAGGGTTTTTTTTATAACAAAGTTGGCCAGGTATTGAAAAACGGTAATTTTGCGTTTGAGCAAAATAAAAGATTTGGCAATATTAAAAGAAAAAAATAAGCTAACTAAAACCGCATCTTAATAGATGCCTATCCTGTACTCTTTTTTAATAAGGCGTTATTAAATACGACAGCTTAGCAATATTTGTAAATTTAACATTTAAAGATGGTGGAAATCTTAAATTACAGGGTTTTTTTTGTGAAACATACCTACACAATTTGTATTCTAATTTGACCTGATCTAATGACTGCACTCTCGAAAATAGTATCTCTATTGTTAAATATTGCTTGTCTTCTTTCAGTCAAAAAGGGACACACAGTTACGAAATTGCATTCAGCTTGTTAGGCTTTAGAAGGCAATTAGCAACGGATTTGACAGGACAGGCGAGGTCCCAGTAGTCACGCTTGTTATATCAAAGTAAAATCTGTCGTTTACCGATATACATACATAGTATCATAATATCTGTAAATTAAAACTTACGTACGTGGGTAGGTCAAACTAATCAAAGCCTTGTTTAAAATTATTAGGTAATTAAATATTAAAAAAAGAAACATTTTTATAACACTTTTAAACCTTTTAGGGGGTTCCCTCTAAATAAGTCTACTATGAATATTCGTACCGCATATATGGAAGCGGTGCTTTAACCCAGCCTTGTCAATGTCAGATATTTTAGGTGTCGGACTGTGCGAACGCGTCACTTTTTTTTGTCGGACAAGTTTATCACAATTTTTACATGTATATTATAAATGAGAAGCTCCAAATCAAAACACAGCTTGATAAAACACAATTTTAAAATACCTCACAGTTTTTGTATGCTTTACGTTTTTAAAAGGTTTGTTATAAAAATATTTAATTTAAATATTTATAATGTGAAATATTTGTATTAAAAAACTTTTAAACATAAATAATAAGACGCGAAGAAAAATTGTGAGATATCAAAATCTGCGATTGCTATTAGTAGGGGGGCTATGGCTCTATCCTCCTTGGATGCGAGCATCCTTTCTATTTTGTTGTGTTTCATACATGTCTAATGGCAAATATGGGCATTTATTGAGGGTCCCCCAAGGTTGG
Source organism: Listronotus bonariensis (assembly GCA_014170235.1). Taxonomy (NCBI): domain Eukaryota; kingdom Metazoa; phylum Arthropoda; class Insecta; order Coleoptera; family Curculionidae; genus Listronotus; species Listronotus bonariensis. The sequence continues at coordinate 117,291 of JACEGR010000330.1, read as the reverse complement.
TCCGAGGGGTGAGGCTGATGATGGAAGAGTGAGGATCTTTTTAAATTTAGCTATGCAACTGAGAATATATAATTTTAAAATTAATTATTACGGGTCTAAGATTTATATTCTTTAATTAATACACATCCTTGAAAATAAATATTTTTAATATACTGAATAATGCAGGGCTCATCAATAAATACGTCTGGCATTACTAATTTTGATTATTACATTCCTGTTCTAATAGGGTGTTTCTAAAGAAATGAAAAAATTTTAGGAGGTATTTTCTGTTTAAAATAAAGAGTAGTGTGCTTTATAAACATGGGGTCAAAACTCAACCCATTAGAGATATCAAGAAAAAAAAAACAAAAATCTTTTGTGTTTGCATAAAAACAAAATGAGCATTGCATTTAAACTACCAAGTAATGTCAAATAAGAACCTCTTACAAATGCCTTTATTGGTGACAAAGGAAAAATAGGTTTTTTTATAAAATAAAGCCCATTTAATATTCATAAATGATTCAGTACGATTCCAGCCCATTGGTTTTAGATATCTTGCCTGATTTAATGAACATACTTACGTGTTCTAGCGGTGTTATGTATCTCTACAATTGCGGTACTGCCGAGCTACCGTGCGGTGTATATCAGTGCACTCAGTGCACACTTAATTTTGCTTTTTTATCTGATTTATGGACCTTCTAGCGCCAAGAGATCGGGTTTGCAGAAAAAGGGCTTTTAAAAACGATGGTACTGCCAACAGATGGAAAAGGAAACAATATGTTAGTGAAGACAGGATTGCGTAAAATAGATAGTTTTGCGTGGAACGGTGAATGGTTTTAATTTTTGCGGTTAATCACTTTACACAGGGTGATTCATATTACAGTTCAACCAGTGGCGCAACTACCTTTTGGATTTTGGGGGGTTTAAGCCCAGTATATAGAGTATATTTGTAGAAAAAACAATATATTTCAAATGCTTAATAATTTTGGCGGGGCTAATCTCGTCCTGGGGGCTTAGCCTACCGTAGCCCTCTAACTGCACCCCTTTGGGCTTAACAAAAACTTCGTTCCAATATTTTGCTGGATTGCTTGTACACAAAAATATATACAGTGTGACGTAATTAGTCTCTCCCCCCGCTAATTTCTGACTCCTAATTTTTTCTTTGCTACAATTTGGTTATGACTTCTAATGGGAGGATTTGAACTTCTCTTTGACGTAAAAATAATAGTTGCAAACAATCAAGATGATGGATGGGCAACCAACTTTGGAAAAAATTTACTTGGAAAGGGGGTCTTGTAGGTATATCATTTTAAAGCTCCTGACAAGTACTTTAGAACCCCTAGAATATAAAAGTTAATATCTTTACCTATTACAAAATGACGATACTTTAAAATTACTTAAATTTCTGATTGATTTATTCTTTATCTATATTTTCTTAAAGCTCTTTAAAAGACATTTTTAATGGAAATTCATTAACAGGGTGCTTCGCAAAAATAATTATTTTTGTTCCACCCTGTATATTATTACAGGGTATCACCACTGAAAGATATTTAAAGAGCTTCAGAAAATGCCACATTATACATCTAACTTTATAAGTTTCGGAAATATGGCCATCCAAATCAGGTATTTAGGCGATTTTTAGGGTACTGCTGTTTGTAGTAGTGAAGGGTATTTCGACTTTATATTTTAGGATTATAAAGCATCGCTACCAGTGAGCTTTTAAATGATGTACCCCAGACCTCGCCATCTTAATTGCTGTGAACACCAGTGTAACGTCAAAAATTAGTTTATATCCTCTCATGAGTAATACACAAATTTTATCCAGAAAAATTAAGGGTACAAAAATTATAGGTATGTAAATTATTTTCGCCTACACTGTATTTTTTAAACATAGGTATTAAGGATACATTGTTTCCGACAGGTGTGTTATTTTTTTCATTCTATTATTATTAGTATCTTAAATATCTTCTTATCTAATATAATAAACGTACGTTATTTTTATTTTGTAGATCCAATGATCTGGTACTCACTTGAACGAAAATGTGTGACTAAAAATGTATGTCGCTGACTTTTGTTCAACTTATGACTATAATATTTTACTTAGATTGGGCAAGTTTTTTTGGTTCTTACATTTTTTTATATGTTGCTTAGAGACTGAAAAACACCTCACTGAGTTGCAAGCAAGCTAAAAACAAAAAAAAAACACTGAATTAAATAATCTAGCATTTAAATATTATTGCATGATTACATTTATAAGTCAAGTGGCATCTGAGTGATTCCTAAACAAATAATTCTGACCAAAAAATGGACGCCACATTTTATTTGACTAAAACTTTTTGTCTAACCTTGCTTATTTCTGGGTTATGGTTTGTAATAAAAAAGAATTTAATCCATTTAAATACTTATCCAGCTGGACCACCTCAAAAAATGTGTGATAATTCCCTCAAAAACAGGCAATTTTTTAAAGTTCCTTTAATTAAAATATTATTATTATTATTATTTAACTTAGTATAATATGCTGGTAAGTTGTTACATAATTGTAAATAAATATAATCAAAAATTATATATAAAAATATTCCCCTATGTTTATTGTGTGGTACAGTGATATAACATTTTAGCGGATTTTTTTTTTTCTAGCAACCTAAGCTAACTAGAAAAGATGCAAAAGAAGAAATAAAGGTTTTATCTGCCCAATTTAAGAAAATATATCAAAATTGCTAAAAATCAGTGGCGTCTTTTATTAACTTGGGTTGTAACTATCCATCTATCTATCTATCTATCTATGTAACGGAATCTTTGAGCCTAATTTTAACCAACTTCCAGCTATTCGATTTCTTTGAAACTTTGCACACGTGTCAAGGACCGATGAAGATGCAATAATTTAAAACAGTATCCCGTTATCTTTTTTGAATCGCCAGGAAAAAAATTCCATTATATTATAAAAACAACACCTAGGATGCCATCTGTTGGCAACATTTCAAACTTTGCTATTAAATGAAGAAGAAATTTTTAGTTTTTACAACAATTTGGTTAGTTGCACCATGAGTGTTTAATTTTTATGAAAAATAAAAATATAGGGTTAGTTGCACCATTAGTTCAAGGATTACATAATAAAATTACATTATGTGTAATGTATACATAATACATAATGTGCAATTAATAAAAATTAACATTCTTTTTTTTGGATCGCCAGGAAAAAAATTTTCCTTTATATTATAAAAATATAAAAACAACACCTAGGTTGCCACCTGTTGGCAACATTTCAAACTTTGCTATTAAATGAAGAAGAAATTTTTTAGTGGGTTGCAATATATTGGCAACGGTCCAAACATTGCCTGATTGCCATCTGTTGGCAAAATTTCAAACTTTGCTACTTAATGAAGAAGAAATTTTTTAGTGAGTTGCAATCTGTTGGAAAAATTTTAAAATTTGCCACTCTTGTTCATTAAAAATTTTTCGCCATTTTGTCAAGAGTAGCAGAAACTAAAAATGAAAAATAATTAATAGTTTAAAAACTAAAAAACACGCTTTTATATGCAACCGAACTAAAAATTAGAAAATAACTTCATTGGCGTTTGTCACTCAGAATAAAAGCGTGGGGCATTTCATCATTTTTTCATCACCGTTCCTCATAGATATTTGCAAATAGAATAATTATAACATTTAATATATTAAGCACCCCACGCTTTTATTCTGAAGTGACAAACTTTGTAATGAAAATTATTTTCTAATTTTTAGTTCGGTTCGCATATAAAGCGTGTAAGTTTTTAGCTCAGGAATGCCCTCTTAATTTTTTTATGCAATTAGAAAACAATCTGTACTAACTTTTTCCCGAGTAAAAGGTAATTTCATAGGTGGGTTTTGTACTTGCCAAAAGGAATAAGATGTTTTCCTACTTGCGTGCAAAAAGTTCACTTTTCCGCACGTATTTTAATTCTAAGTGCGGGAGAGTCACTATAAGTGTAAAAATATTTAACCAAATATTAGCGTGTCACAATGAAGGGTTTTTATTCACTTCATGTTAGAAGAAAATTTTGCTTTATCCAAACTAGCTAAGAAGAAAAACAAAGGAAAAGAAAGAAAAAAGAAAGAAAGGAAGCACTTTCCGCAGACATCAATATTTCCACAACAAAAAAAAATCTTTAATCCGCTGTTAACCTGCAACATGCCACAAATTGTACATTAACCAACAATAATAATAAGTGATAAGTACCAGTAGGGTATTGTGTAGCATGGTGTTAAAATAAAAATAATAATATAATTTTGGTCTTATGTTTTCCTTACGCTCGTAGAAAAAAGTAGCGTTTCTAACACGTGCCACAAGTGCCTTTTTCCCATGCTACGCGTCGTTTGGTCAACTGCACTCGCATGCAGAAAAGTGGCAGTTTTAGCACAAGTTAAAAAATATATTTTTTTTTTAGAAAAAAAATTGTTTTTTACAATTCTTAAACAATATTATACTGTTTAATTCAACCTCAAGATACATAGTTAAAAGTAAGTCCTCTCAGGAAATACATCCAAAGCTACATCTCTAATGATAATTTCATCGTTACCATCGCATCTAACTAAGATTCCTGTCACGGATTCTCTTTCCATCTTAGGCATTAACAGCGGTACCTGCTATTGTCTAATTGGTTAAACAAACTCCGTTCTAAGAAATATTATGTGTTCAATTACAGACTCGGTAAATTAATTAATCTGCGTTAATTAATGGGGCTGGTTAAAGAATGTGGCATGCTGGTCAATTGTCGCAACTTGGTCGGTTCTGCAAGATGCATTGCTAAAGCCAAAAATGGTCAAAGTACGATAGGTCTATTGATTGGTCGGTGTAAAAACTCATCAGTACCGGGTTTGAAAAATATATCCTGTGTTATCTTTTTCTTGTGCCATCTTCATTTACCTTTATATTGTTTAGTTTCTGGTTTTCATGCCACTTTAGATGCCGTACTGTAATAAAAACATTTAAGTTCTTCTTCTTATTATTATTATCCACGAGAATAAAGGCGGCACCGCTGTTGGAACTGCTCTTAATTTTTTTGTTTAGTTTAACAGTATTTATCACTGTTATAACGGTTGGTTCTTTACTTTAAACATCAAACATCACACTCACTGTATTTAATTATATATCTTAATTTTAGAGATGTTAAATTAACATCATACTGTATAGTAAACCATTATGTTTAGTGAACCTTTATGAACCCAGTGTTCCTAAGGCAGGATTCTTAGTATTTTTAAACTTATTGATAACAAAAAAAACAAAAGTTTATGCCAAATTGTTTTACTTTGTGTACTTAAAATAACAACCTGATTAAAATAAAAAAATAGTGCCTGGGACATATTACACGTGCTGATTTGCAATTACATCAGTTGATTATGCAGGAAAAGACAAAAAAGCGTGGCATTGGAAGAAGAAGGATGTCTTGGATGAAACACCTTATGTCTCTTCTAGATTTGTAATACGTCGTTCAACCGTACCACGTCGCGAACTTATCCGGATGTCGGAATGAACGCCGACGCGAACCTGATAAGTATAGCAGATCCAGGCTTATCCTGATTCACAGCTTCTTGATAAATAAACGGAACATCGAAAAAATTAGTGCGCAACGACGGTAAACAAGTATGGACGGGCAGACAGACAATTTTAAAATTTGAATTGACTACTGAGAAAAAATACATATTCGTACAGCATGAATCGCATAAACGGTTGCAGTGCCAGATTCGAAATGTGGTGGCGAGTTTTCTTTTCTGAACAGGGTTCGCAACGTGGTACGGTTTGCGCTGTGGTACATATCTGAAGAGAACTTTAGAGAATGGTTCACTTGCAGTTCTATTCAGCTGTTTCAAGCTGCAGCCTTCAGGGTTAAATTTCCCATAATGAGCAGCTGAGATATCACTTAAAAAGAAATTATTACATCTCCTTCCTTTTAATTAGAGTTTTTAGTAGCGTAAAAAGTTTATACAATTTACACCCTTTTTGTGTAATAAAATAAAAAATCCTATTTATGGACTTGGCTCATTTTTTTTTAGTTTTTAGTTTTTTAATTAATTATTATAAGACAGAAGTGGCTCACTTACTACACTTTTACCCTGCACTTCTTTTTATTTTTGGGATGCTCTGTTGTGGTTCTTAACGCCTCGAGTATTATACCAAATATATCAAACTCAGAAATTAGGTAAGTACATGGTTTTCCATTTTTAAGTCATTATTTGTCTCCAGAATTTATGGGCTTTTTTATTTAAAATATTTGATTACTTTCCTAACTAAAAATATTTTACTAACCTTTTTATTGTTTTTCCTTAGCAATTATTTCCCACCTTGGAATAAAACGTCTATAACGCCGATTCCCACTTAGGGTGTTCATCCGTGACGCATGCCCAAGCAGCAAGCTGACGTCTTATTGACGTCCCTTTTAGTTATTTTTGGTCACATTTGGTCAGCAAAGACGTCACAAGATGACGACAAAATGACGTTAAATTGACCTGCTTAAGTCACAGACAAAAGACGTCCGGTTAATGACGTCATAATGACGTCTTTAAGATGACAAAAAATTGACGCCTATTCTTTTTTTTTTAAAGCTAAAATGATACGATATTTTACTTAAAAATTGTAATAGGAAAAAACTCCTTACTGCTTGCAATTTCCTTGCACTGCAAGGTCGCATCTCTCGGGACACTGTCCAACCTGAAGATGCAGATTTTTACAGTAGCCGAAGATATTTCTTTCAAAGCTAATTGAGATCACCAACCGCAGTACGGTCTCGAACTATTTTAGTCTCATCGGTACGGTGTAGGCGATAAAAAGCGAAGATGTTGAATAAACGTAGTAGTTTATTGTCCATTACGCCATCTATTGGTAAAGCTTTTTCATAATTTAATTTTGTAAAATTATTAGTCTTTTTTTCTGTCATACGATATTTTGGTTGGATTTTGACACGAATCATATAAAGTCACAAAATTTTTCTGGCGGGTTTTCTAAACATAACGTCATTAGATTTTTATGAGCTAGTATGATGAAAAAAAACATCGAAAAGACGCCACTTCAACGGCTTCAAAAACACGTCATTAAAATGACCTTAAAATGTCATAATTTTGGCCTGATGACGTCCTATGACCAAAAATGAATTAAAAATGACGTTTTAATGACGTTAGCTTGCTGCTTGGGTTATCTCCAGAATTTATGTGCTATTTTTATTTAAAATATTTGATTACTTTCCTAACTAAAAATATTTTACTTACCTTTTTTCAGTTATTAGTTATTGTTTTCCTTAGCAATTATTTCCCAATTTTATGCTTATAAGTTAGGAAGCACCCTAAAATGAAACGTCTATAAAGCCGATTTCTACTTAGGGGTGTTCACCCGTGACGCATGAGTCGGCACCCATCAGCTGATTGTCGGAGTTTTTTGATAGTACCAACCATTAGTTGATGTAGGTCAATTTGTTTAAAAGTCGTCACCAATAAAGGAAAAATTAGAACCAGTCCTAATTTGGCGGGTGGAATCGCACTTACCCATTACCCATGACTCGCAGGTGTGAATCGTTAGAAGTCAAAGACTTTTTAAAACCCTGGGTTAAAACGCCTAGGTGGGAATCGGCTATTACTGTGCTACTTTTCCAAATAAAAGTCAACCTATGATTTTTATAAACAGCGATATTAAGGAAAAAAATTAACTTGTGATATCATTTTTGCATTGGTCCACCTTGTATTATAATAGGTATAATCCTGCTTTACATAACAATAAAATATAAAACGTAACGCAATATCTAATAATTTTCGACACAATTCACATTTTATTACTGTAATTTAGCAATACGTTCGTGATAAGTTATTTGAAACATTATCGAAGTGTTTTCAATATTTTGTCGCTTTCTAGCATTAATTTATTGTTATATTTCATCCGGCACGACTTCAATATTGTTCGAGATTATGTTCTTCGTGCCTTCAATTTTTAACTATTTTATCGCGAATTTTCAACACTTCATAATGGTATACCCATAAAGGAGGCTTTTAATCGCTAGTTTCTAACTTTTTACGAGAAAACCATGGTCTGTGTTAATAAAAAATGGATACTATACTCGTGAGATTTATCCGAGGGCAAAAAATTGCCGAAATTAGTAAATCCCCAATATTTTAATTTTTTAATTGGTTCGAAAACTTCTTTTTACAATAACAACCAACTAAGAAGTATTTTTATCACTTTTAAAGGTCTGGCCACACATAACCGCACTAAGTCCTCTCCGCGCCGGAATTCACAATGATGGAGAAGAGTAGGTCAGATTAAAGCCATTTTTTGTTGTTAATACGGTTCAAAACATTTTAAAAACATTACATTTTCTTGCTAAACAGTGGCGTCATATACGTCACGTATTTAACCGTGTTTGATTACATTTCGGAAAATGGTTTAAAAACAATATAACTATCCCTATCGGGCGGGCATATGCATTGAACTCATTAAAAACTTTGTTTCGGTCATTTTTGTAAACTTTTAACATAAATGTAAATGTCAAGTAATTTTTTTATATCTGCGTGTAAACTAAAGCACATATTAACTCAAAAAGTAAAAATCATAATCATATCCTAAAAGCTTATGGGGTTGTGACGGAACGGTTTAAAAACCTACATTTTCTTGATTCTAATATGTTTATTGTCATTTTCGAATACGGTTTAAATCACTCCGACGAATGCGTTTAGCAAGAAAATTTGACTTACTTCGGCAAGATTTAAAAGCACTTTTATGTTCTCAAAAATATAAAAATAATTTTGTATATCTTTTTGTTTAAATGAAACAGATGTTCCCACTTATTCCTGTTCCTTTTTGTCCAAACTTTGAGTGTAGTATGGTTTAAACTGTGTTACCTTATTTGTGAAGGTTTATTTTACGATTAGGTGTAATTTAAAGCGTAGTATGACAGAATCTTATTACTTCAATTTTATTAAAAACGAATTTTTTGCATCGCATCCCCACCAGCGAAAGCACGGCTGAAGGCTCGCTGCGGTTTTTTGTGGTCATACCTTAAATCGTTATAAAATAGGGGTGTGCGAATATCGATCGAATCGATTCGAATTGAATATTAATATTCGATTCAAAATTCGAATCAAATAATTCGAAATTTAAAATTATTTCAAATTCGACGAATAACTCGAAAAATTTCGAATAATTCATTTTTTTAGTAATTCACGAATAATGCGAACTATTCACTAATTATCAAAATATGAATTGATTTTTATTTTATCCGATTAAGATTCCATAACATCGGGCATCAAAATATTCTACTGACCCATAATATCCTTTTTGATTAAAAAATAATTATCTGAAGAAGACAATTGCTCAATTTTTTATTTTAATATAAATATATATAAAATAAAATCCTCTTTTTATGTTTTTACTATATAATTCTTGTAATACCCTGTACAAAATGCAAAAGATACATTATTTTTCAAGTTTAGTAACAGATTTATGAAATACCCTGTATGATGAATATGCGAAATACAATAATTTTCAACATTTTAAACACATTGTATTTTTAAAAATCCCAAAAAAGTTTATATGTATATATGCATACCTTACATTTTAACCTTACTTTTGTTGGCCGGATATACCTCAACATCTAAACAAGTTTTTGGCGAATTTTAGGCCACATTCTGTCATTTTTTCACTCATTTCCGGTTATCGTAGAGACAAATGGTAAAGATTTTTGACCGGCATTAAAACGATCTAACGGATGGCTCAAAAGTTTTTTTCAGAATTTTAATAAATAAATAAAGCTACAATTTTAGCTCAAAGTCGATTTTTTAGTAAAATTTAAAAATTCATATCTTTAAAAGTATTTACCCTTACGACTTAAAATTGTGTTAGGTTGTAGTGTTAGTAGTGGACTATATGCCAGAATTATTTTAGAATAATGTAATGTTTTTTTGTAATAAAATAAAATGTTACAAAATGTCCCATTTTCTGACAAAAACAATAAAATTTTCAAGCTTTATAAAACACGCTGTGTAAAATAGTAAGGTTATGTTTAATATCTTGTTTTATAGAACCTTTTGTGTGGCGATTCACTAGCATGAAAGCCATAAACAAGCAAGCAAGCAAGCAACCTTTTGTGAAAAAATTTAATGGCATTCGCATTTTTGGATTCAAGGTCAGAATTTGAAGAAAACAAATAAAAACATTCAAATTTCAAAATTTTTGCCAGTTTTTTATTTAAAAATTTCTCACAGAAAATTAAACATTTTAAATAGAAGATTACTCAGGCCTTTTGAGTCCGAAGAGGCCCTTTCATATCCTACTAATCCCGCATGACGAGTGGTGAAACCGTTTTCAGAGTTATTAAGCCTCAAAATCGGTTAATTTATTGTTACAAAAACGTAAATAACTTTTTGTTCTATTTATCCGAATGAACCCAGCCAACAATAGGCTTCTAAAATAAATGTGACCATTTTTGACCTGTGTGCAAAATTTCATTTTGACAAAATGAAACCCTCGATAGTTATCGCGTTATGCTCACCTCAATTTTTAAAATTCGCGATTACTACAATAATTCGCAATAATTCGAAAAAATCGAGTATTCGAAAAAAATCGAAATATTCGAAATTTTTCAAAATTATTCGAAATTTTTTCGAATCATTCGAATTATTTAATTCGAGTTTCGAATCGAATATTGATATTCAATTCGATACGAATTATTCGTAAGTTCGAATTATTCGCACACCCCTATTATAAAACAATACGAAGCTATACGTTCAGGGATATTTAAATTTTTAGGTATACCTAGAGTGCAAAAGACTCAGTCAATTCTGTTTACAAGCACAACTTAACAATTTTTGTATTTAACCCTATTTTTCTCTACTGCTACCAAATGTATGTGTTACGCCGAATTTGTTTAATTGCCGATTTTATGTTTTCGGAAAAATTGTAATTGTGCCTAATTTGTGAGATAAGTAGTAAATTAAACTGTTACATGGGGGTAGACATGATAAGTTCTGGTAAGTTAAATCTTTTTTAATAAAGCAAATTAAAAAAAAAGATTTAACTAGCCAGAACTAACTATGACCCCACCCTCCCAATGTAATAGAGCAACTTATTTCACGAATTAAGCAAAATTCTAATTTTGCCAAATACATGAAAACGGCAATTACACAAATTCGGCGTATCCTATGCAATATTAGACACTTTTGTGTGGTTTGACTTAACACTAAAAAATGTTAAGCTTTTATTGTTTACTCAACAAACTGCATATTTTTACCCAATGGCTAAAACGTAGTTGAATTTAATTGTAGTAACACTAATGCGAATTTCTGGTAGAACAAACATAAAAAATGGTTAAAATAATAAAATTACGGTTTTTAATTTAAAACTCACCAACCTAAATGTCTGTAACAACAAAAATATAGTTTACATTATTTTTATTGTACAGTCAATCTTTTCACAATTGTTAATCCAACATATGTTTTGTTGATATAAGAAAAAAATGTCAAATCAAGCATATAAAAATTGACACTTTAAAATTAAAAATAAGTTACCCATGCATTTTTCTCAGTGTACAAACAGTTTAAAAACATATTTTTATTAAGAAAATACTTTTCAGGATGTCTTATCTTAAACAGAAGCGCTATAATTAACTTAAGTTTGTAATTTTTAGTTTTCTTAGAACAAATATTAATAAAAATCATGTTAGTAAACAATTATAGACAAATAACCAGAAAAATAATAATTTAAAGAAATATAAACACACTTTTGTTTTATTTTTGTATACTTCCAGAGATAAAGGATGTTGTGGTTAGACATGCCAGACAGTATGTCTACATATTCAAAGTAAATTCTTCAAATCTGACCTGGTTTATTTATTTCAAAATACTAACTTAAGCTTTTCTTAGTTAGTACTAATGTTAAAATTTGATTATAAAAAGAACTTGTAAGTGTTAAATTTTAAAAATTAATATATATTTTTTTTAAATGTCTCTTTTACAGGAATAGCAGTTTTTTTCCTTCAATGCTATAAAAATAACAATGACACAAGAGAGACAAGGCCTAAAGTAACTGAACATAACACTTGAGTCAAATTTTTCTTGCTAAACGAATTCGTAGGATTGGTTCAAACCGTACTCGAAAATGACAATATAAATATGAGAATCAAGAAAATGTAGGTTTTCAAACCGTTGCGTCACAGCCCAATAAATTTTTAGGTTATGACTAAGTTTTTTTATTTTTCAGGTTAATATATACTTTAGTTTACACCTAAAATAAACATTTTTCACATTTTTACATCGATAGTATGAACACTCATTTGCACGTAAAAATATTTTATTGGTTCGAGATCGAACTGAGAACGTACCGGGAAGCATTTTCATATGTTACCGACGGAAAAAGCGCTCGAGTCGCCGAATACCTATCTGTAAGTTGCCGACGTATTTTGTTTACGTCTGTAACATAAATGAGATGATCCAGACATTTTATTCTTTAGCATGTCAAACAGTTGCAGTAAATATTCGTTACTGATCGTTGATTAAATTCAATATTTCTGTAAGGAAAAATGAGTGAAATTAGCATAAACAATTTCCCTTTCTTAATGAGAGTAAATCAAACTGTTATATTTTTTCCATGTTAATATGCTTTATCAGTTGGGCTATTTTATTCTGTCTATGTTACAGACGTAAACTAGGAATACGTCAGCAACTTAATGAGACGTATTCGGCAAACCAGAACGCCTGTTTTTGTCGGTAACATATGAAAATGCTACCGGGAATGTACCGCTAGTATGAATCGCGCCAGAATATTGGCGATTTTAACCGATGGGGCCGCTGCTAAACGTAAACAAAGTCGAAAGAAGCAGGTAATATGCAGGTAGCTAGCTTTGATCCTGTTACGAACGGCGGGCGAAAATTCGGCACTGAATGACCATTTATACCTGTTAAGAGAACAGGTACCTGGCAAGAACTAGGAATATTGGGCGCCGCCGTACACTTTGGTTAGTTTTGGTAATGAAAAAAATATTATTTTTATAATAGACTCTTAAAAGAAGAATTAAAGAAGCTGCAATGGTTACGTCACATTATACGGAAACACTATAACTTAAAATTTTTGCATGTTTTATTTATCTTTATGGTAAAACACGTTGCCAAGTTGTTTATTTTTATAAGATACATCAACTTTGTGTCGAAGAACAGGTTAGTTTTTGTTAGTCAACGCTAGTTTTGTTACTTCTTACATCGTTGTTTTATTTACATTTCAATTAATAACACTTTCAAATGAGCCAAACACCTTATTTATAAATGTCCAAGTAGGTAAGTACCTGCATAACGGTGCCGAATTTACCTGTAACATATACCGACCCTAAAATTCTTGGTGCCCAGTTTTCTTGTCGAAATAATATACCTGTTATGTTGGTGCCGAATTTTCCTCCGCCCGTTACGAATTTCGGGTATTAAAACGGTTTAAAATACTGTTTAAGTTTCAATACAGCCGTTAATTTGTATAGATTTATACGTATTAACTGTGTTAAAACTCGATTTGTGAATTTGAATAGTGCCCTTGATGGTTTAACAGACATTTTTGTAATAATTTGGTAATAAGAAAAGAAAACGCCATGTAAAACTTTTTTCGGAATGAGTAAAGAACTTGTTTTTGATGCTAAGCTCAGTATTTTAATACCTCAATTGCACTCCCGATAGTTGGTGCATAGTGGAAGGAGAAGAAATCTTGAATTCCAACCACAGTATTTTAATTATACACTCGTCTTTCTACTTTGGATGGATGCCATAATAAACGTTTTAATATAGGTGAAAAGAAAGACTTTTTGATAAAAATGATAACAAAACACACAGCTATTCACGCACAAGGCTCAAAAACGCGTGATAAACATAACGAAGTAAATAAATAATATTATATTTATAGCCATTTTAATGGTTAAACATGTCTGATCACCTGTTTTCTTAGGTTGCGCCGTTGACCACGAGAGGTCTCATTCATCTTAGAAATCGCCAATGGTTTCCCTACTTGATATTTTATTTATACACCGATTTGTTAAATGACTAAAGTGGGTTTGCAAAAGTTCTTACCAAATGGGAAACTTTTTATTTAATAACTTTACGTAAATAAATGTCCTTTCATAAAAGATCCTGCTTAGTGAGAAAATAAATTTACACAAGAATATTTGTATCTGGATGTACAGGGTAAGCCAAATTCGACGCTTTTAATTGGAAACTAATGATTCTATATGTTTTACAAAAAACTGACCCCCATTTTCCAGGCACAAATTTTAAGCCAAATTTACTAGTGAAAACCGCAATTCGCTATCTTGCGTCGTTTACTCGCTACAGCGTGTTTCTTAACTTCTTGCGTTTTCTTTTAGCCTTTATAACTTTTTATTTTAAAATATTTTTAAATTCTGTAAAAACATTTCTACAGCCACTTTTTATGCAGATTGCAGATATAATTTTAGTTTTTTTCTAAGCTAGGCACATTTTTGACTTATTTATTTATTTTTGGAAATTTTAAATAGAACACCCTGTATATTTTTTCACTAGTAAAATGGTTAAAAAATTACCTTTTAAAAATGTGTCACACTTTACACTTCTTCTCAGCCGTTTCTGAGATATTGCATATTTTGTCATTTATTTTATGCGTAAATAAATCACTAGCTGACATTGTTTATGACAGCGAAAGAGAAAAAATGTTTTATTCCCAATTTTCTAAAAATATGAAAGAAGTTCCTTTTCGAATCGATTTCGTATGCTTAAAATTTGGAATAAAAAAAATGTGCAACCATTTTATGACATGCCTTGTATATTTTTAGGTTACCTCTAATGACCATATTCGCACTTTTAAACGATAGTACGAAAATAAAAGTTATTAATTGAAGATATGCTCTATATTGGTTGGGCGGATTCATTTATTGGATGGTCTTCTTGTTGGGTACACGCCTGGAAATAATGGGACCGCTTCGGTCCTGGTCCCGGGTATACGAGCTGACCCTGTTCAGCCCTATTGACCCATATGAACTGGCCGGTCGCCTGAAACAAAATAAAGAAAAACCCCGAAAAACCCAAAAAATTATAATTAAAAAACGACGTTTCGGTGGCAAGTCTGCCACCGTTGTCAAGTTAAAATTAAGTTAAAAATAAAATAAAAAATTAACTAATATTTAAATTAAGAATGATTAAAATTTGATGCTTTTTAGTATTGCAAACTGAAAATAGTTTGACATTTGTGTCATGAATGAGATAAGTAACTGGTGTATTTATTATTTGTAAGACAAAAAGGTGATGAGTTAGTTGATTTTTAGTTTTCCTGAAGATACTTTGGTATCAAGCAAAGGCAACCAAGTGTTATTTAAATTAACTGAAATTGATGCTACCCAATTATCTTAATTTAATAATATATACGCACTTTCTTTAATTTTCCGTTTTTTAGAACAAGTTTCCTTTGCTAAAATACTTGAAGCATCCCAGTTTATTCTCTGATTGTTTTCAAATGCGTGTTGGCAGATTTTTGATTTATGAAATTCTGTGTTTTAATATATGATCTGTGTTCTTTTATGCGTTTAGCTAATGGTCTACAAGTTTCACCTATATAAAACTTATTGCGTTCGCAAAGTATTTTATAAATAACATTTTTGTATTTTCATTAAAGTTGTATGGTTTTGTCTTTGTTAATTGAGATCTAATGGTGTTTTGTGTTATTAAATTTTTACATTTGGAGACGCAAAAATTATGCAACTGAATAGTTTTCTTTTAAAAATTTAAATAATAATAATTTTACATTTTGAGAAGCAAAACTCATTTTTAGTAACTTTTCTTGGCTAGTTTTGTTATAAATTTGTTTTACCGCAAGTCTTTACGGCTATTGGTGTTGGAAATATACCGACCCCCATCCAACATACAAATATTTTTTGAAAATGTATTCTTTGACCAAGAAGGACTTTTTAAAAAGTCAAACTTTTTCGTATCATTAATAATTAAAAAATTTCCCATTTTGTAGGAACTTTTGAAGACACGCTGTATATCTTCAGAAAATTCTAAAAATACGGAACGATTTGTGAAGTAATAACTGTAAAGCAATAATATCAATTTTTAATATTTATTTAATTAGTATTTTAGCAAATGATGCATCTTCTTTTAGATCTAAATATTTATATTAAGCAAATTATTATATTCCCTTTAATTGACATAACTAGAGGAATGTCATCCTTATTTTCAAAGGGAAGCACAAAAAGCAAGTATTTAAGGCTTAAGCTAATTTATAGTATAATAATAACAACTAATAGGAGGAGTTTAACAACTTCTTCTCCAATTTTAGCACTATCTATAAATAAACCATATCAATTTTGCCTTATTTTAGTCGCCTTAAGCATGCTATTTATATCGGGGCTTAAAGACATTATTTAGTATTAAATAGTGCCGGCGCACTCATTTAAACAGCATGCGAGGCAAATTTAAAATTTAAATCCTATATAACGCGTCCTACGTAAATATGCAAGATCTCTGTAAAATGATTTAATTTTTTATAAAAATCCCCCCTTAATTGGCAGAAATTTGCACATTTATAAGCTGGACAATTTAAACTAAATTATACAGGATGTTTTAAAATTACAGCCATAGTGAGTTCCTCCCTTCACAAAAAACAGAACTGTCAACACACATAAACATTACTAAATCAAGCGGTAATACCTTACTACAGTTTGTGGTAATTTTATTAAACGTTTTTTTTTTTTTTGAAAACTGTTAGTGATATCAAAAAGAGTATAGAAACCAAATATTTTGATTTTTTTGTGGCCGACTTTTCCCTAAAATAAATATAATAAATATGAAAAATAAACATATCACCACAAATTACAGGGGTGTGAAAATTTTGTAAGATTTAATACAAAAATGTAGCCAACCACAGTTTAAAAAATCGATTTTTTACGAAACTTTTACATAGCCGTAGGTGAAAGTATTTTTAGGACATGTATGTTTATAAGGGTGGTGCTTATTTAGGGTATATTTATTTATTTTTACGATAGTTCTGAATAGGTTCCAAATATATCAAAAAAAAATCGTAACAAATTGCAGCTCTTAATTTTAAAATTAAACCATTAACAATTTAAAACCATTAATCTTTGATTTGATTTTGTTATTTGATGATTCTGACATAATAGTTATTTTTGTACCAAGGGCGTAAAATAGCACTTTACGCCCGCGGCTAAAAGTTGTTGCCCGAGCTCCGCGAGGGCAACAATCAGCTGTGGGCGTAAAAGTGCTTTACGCCAGCGGGAGTTTTTAATACTTTTTCCCTAGGGCGTTAAAATGCTATTTTACGCCCTCATTCATAAATGAGGCCTAAAATTTGGCTGCTTTTTTTTTTTTATTTGGCACTCATTTAGAATTATCGTGAAGAAACATTCAAAGAGACCCCCAAATAAGGGCCACCCTAATGCTTACAGATAAAACAGTTTATTTTGTCCTCAAAAATACTTTTTAAAATATTTGTAATATATTTAAACAACCGCATTTTTTTTTAACGGTCGTGACACCCACAAAATTGAGGGGTTCAGAGAAAAAGTGGTACACAAAGACTTAATAATCATTAATTAAAAGTAACTAACAAAAAAATACACATAAGATATAATATGTATATATATATATATATATATATATATATATATATATATATATATATATATATATATATATATATATATATATATATATATATATACATAAATTAAATATTACTGCACTTTTCTCTCCTTTTAACAAAATGTTACTTGTATCACTTTTTCACTAAACTCCCCAATTCGTAGCTTTGTACATGATTTAATTTTTTAGTTTTATATTTTGCCACCAAATAAGATAGGAAAAAAAGTTCGTGTAAAGAATACATAGTTTTTAAAACATTACCTTTTAAACTTTTTAAAATTAAATACCCTGTATATTATAAGCATTAAAAAGACCTTTTAAACAGCTATAAAAAACCACATTTGACCTACCTATCTTTATTAGCAGATATGATTTCCAGTATATCTACAGGTTTGCTCTAAGCATTAAGCTTTAGTGCTGTAGGTATGGTAAAAATTATATCTACTAGTTTTAATATTTAAGTGGCTATATTTCCGAAACTATAAACAATAGATACAATAAATGTGGTATTGTCTTAAAGTCTCTTAAAGATCATTTTTATTTGAGACAGTATATAAAAACTGTTTTATTTTACGAAACTTTACCTCTTCATATTTCTTAACTTTTTGATATTTATTTTGTTCTTTTGTTATGGTAAAAGATAATAGATAAAAAACTTTTAAACAAGAAGGTCTTTTTATTTCTTCTTTAGTTATCGGTGTAGGGTGTAAGAATGTGGCAAAATATAAATATAAACCCCGTACGTCGCAGTCAAGGCGGCGGCGCTGGTCAGCTCTTAAGGTGCTCGCACACATGTACACTTTTGTGGCGCAACTTTTTATAGCACAATAATAAAATTTATGTTTTGTTCACACATGCATTTAAACTCTTTAAAAATGGTTCCATAAATAACTCGAGTAAGTGTCAAGAAAAAGTTTGAGAGTTGCAACGCTATGCACACACAGTACGTCACTTTTATTGCGAAACATAGACTGCCACTTTTCATTAGGTCGTTTTACCAATTTCAATATGAAATCATGAAAAAAGCATGCGCTTAACGTTACTTCTTTCGGGCTACCACAGCCTTCTTAAACTATAAGCCGTGAAGGAGAAATCTGGCAACACAGCACAGTAGAAATGTATGAAGTAAAGATTAGCAGTAAACAGAAACAAGTTAAAACGATTGCTTAAAAGGTTTTTTTGTTTTAAAAGTTAAATCGTAGCGTATATTTATTATATATAAAAAAGTAAATCATTGTTATATTTAAAAAATCGGACCAGTGCCTCTTGGCATTGTGTTATTCGTTGTTTTTACGTTTAAATGTGCGCGTATAGTTGTTGCGTACGGCGTACATTATGCCACGAACGTGTTGCATTTCGAGCTGCAAAACGAATTACTCCAGTTGTATTAAAACAGAGGGTTATCAAACAACATTTAATTTCCCAAGTGTTTTTATTAAAAGTAAAAGTTGTACCTATAGGGTAAACGGACAAATATATTTTACGGGTTACTAATTAACTAAGTGTGTTTTAAAAAAATTGGTTTAAGTTGATATCAATAGTGTGTATACTGCACCAAAAACAATAATTTACTCCAAGCAATATCCTAAAGGACTATATCAACTAATGCGCATAAATATACTGGTAAGTTCACTAAAAAATATTATTTATATAGATATTCTGAAAGTTATTTACCTAAGGCGGTTTTAGGGTAAATATAGTGAAAAACCTAAATTAAAGCGTTTGTTATTTTAAAGCGCATCTTATGTAATACGAATCAGGCTTTTATATTTATAACTAAACACACATGCTTTCAATTCATTTTAAGTATTGCAAATATTACTAATAATAAATGTTTTTTTTTTAAAGCTACATTGGTCTATTCATAAAAAATGCATAAAGCGGGGTAGAAAACATCATAACAATTTAAAATTTTTAAATTCTTACCAACAAATTTGTATAAGGCACAAAAGTTCCTGATAAGTTTTGCAGACTGCTTTTTTAGGACAACTATAGTATTTAAAATTATACCTATATGTTGTCTAAAACATCCTGAAAAAATTAATACCTATATTTTGTTTAAAATACTTAAAAAATTAATTATATTTAGCATGTTATCTATTAGGAACTTATTTCAATATTCCTACTGTACAGTGTTTTTGCAACGATGCCTTTCTTACTTCACGGCTCATAGTTTAAGAAAGCTGTGGGGCTACTCTTATTTCTAATTTTTATTTTATTTTCCTGTATAAATGGGGTTTTCCTAATTCTTATTTTATTTCTTATGTAATTTTATTTTATGTTATTTGTGTGTATAACTTTGCTTTTAATTTTATTTTATTTCGTTAATAAATAAGACAAATTTTTATTTCTTATTTTATGTTAATTTATTTTTATTTTATTTTACAGTCATATTCACTGTGCAATACCAAAGTGGAGCCATTTTTTATATTGCGCAACACAAAAAGTGTACATTTGTGCGAGCAGAGTTGGGTAGTATTTGAATACTCGGTATTCTGAATATTATTCAGAATACATTTGTCTAGTATTCGAATACTATTCGAATAGATCTATTTGTTTGGTATTCGGTATTCGACCAAATACTTTTTTGGTAGCTATTCGGTATTCTGTATATCGTTTTTAATATTCTGGTATTCGAATACCGGTATTTGAATACTGATATTCGAATACCGGTATTCGAATCCTGATATTTAAATCCTGATTTTAAAAAACTGTTTGATTATGTTTATTATTATTATTTTTTACGCATCTTAAGCGGGTTAAAACATGTTCGCGATGGTTTTGCCGTCGACGGGGTTAAATTTAGTCATTATAAAAGTGCGAGACAGGCCGCATATTAGAAACGAAATTGGATTACGTCTGCACTTGTGCAGTATTGTTATTCTATTTTATAATAAGTTGTAATATACCTCTTATCACTTATAATATAATACAGTTACAATCACAGTACAATCTTCGGAATTAAATTCCCCTTTTAAAGTCCCGGAATTTTCGGGATCAATAAATAAATTGTATTTTCATTGACAGTAAAAATAAAAAGTCAGGTATTTATATTTCCCAGCTGCTTTTGGTCAGGATTACGCAGTCTTACTTAAAAGCAGTGGAAAATAATTATTTGTATATTTTTGACAATATAAATGTTATTTACCTACACAGGGTGCCCATTAACTTTATTGACAAACTTTAAGGTAAGATTCTCCAACAGAAATTAAGAAAACACTTTATATGAACATATACATCAATTTTAGGCAAAGAACCAATTCTAAAACAGTATTTACCAATCGGTTCTGTTGACAATTAAACAATGTATTATACGTCAAAGATATCACCAATTATTACCGCGTTTATCATTGGTTGAACACCTAAAATTAATAATATTCTAAACGTCCTACTTTTGGAACTACAGGGTGTTAAAATTTAGGAAAGACAGCAGTTTTTTACAATAACTTGAAAATGCGAATATTTTTAAGAAAAAAAAGGTAAGCCGGGTACGCCACTGCATTTTTCTTACAAAACAAATATTAAAAAAAAGAATTAAAAGGAGGGTTGTTTCTTCTTTTTACTTTTTCTTCTGTTTGCTCTCCCAAATTTTTTGGCCTTCAGTATTCATGAATACTTAAACCGGGTATTCATGAATACTGAGTATTCGAATACTTTTTTTTCTTGGTATTCGAATATTTTTAGTATTTGAATACTTTTTTACGTTATTTGTATTCGAATACCGAAATTTAGTATTCGACCCAACTCTGTGTGCGAGTACCTTTGGGTTACAAGTTTTTCTATGAAAATAAACAATTTTTTAGGTATGTGTCTGAATATTAAAAATATAAAATATTAATTTTATTAAACAACATTTTTAATATAAAACAAATTATGATTCACGGAGTACTCGAGGTGCAATAACCATAACTCAAGCATCTATCCGTCGGCCGGTGAATGTAATTCGCAGCTATTTTTCCACTTTTTATTAAAATAGTTGGTAAGGTCAGCAAGGCCACCCATGATTATTTATTTTATAATTACTGTGGGTAAATAATTTTAATTCACCTGCAGTGCAATTAAACGGAATAATAAACCAAGTTAATTTTTATCATTACCCTTGCTATGTTCCTGAATTAGATTCAAGAAAATAGTCGAATTAAAAGCAAATATTTGGTGAAACTTAGAAGACGAAATTTATAAAGGTAACAAAGAACAAAGTCGGTCTATATAGGGGCGCGACATTCGACCATATTGCTTTGACGTGTTATGACGTAACATCTCCCATTTTTCGGCCATGTTGTTCAGTGCCGGAGATATACAGTTTATTGTATTAGTAGAACGACCGTGTTCACAACAGTTTTTAATTATTATTAAGTTGTAAATTCTTTTACTTTAAATAAAAAACCTTTGGAATTACATCTTTCAACAAATATCACTTCCAAAACAATGCAAAATGAAATGCGCAAATTCTAGACGCCACTGGATTGATCATCAGCTTTGATTTTACCCAGTCTTGCCAACTTTTCTCCGTGGAGTGCTCTTTCTTGCGTCTCCGACCTCGAACCACCTAAAAGTTGAGGATGTGTCGCAACCTTATAAATATAAACCAACCTTGAACAAAGAATAGAAAAATTGATTATACAGCGCTCCCCATAAAAGGCTACTCATTTTAATATTTGAATTAATTTTTTTTTAGTTTACCAAACAAACTTTTTATTATACTAAAGTACAGCTAACTCTTTGGGATTTATTGTAACTTGTAAATATTTTGCTAATTTAATTTTACCTTTTAAAAATCATTTTTCTAAATGACCTCCACCAGCTTCAACACATTTTTTAATATTAGATAAAAAGTGGTTTATTACACGGAACTCGATTTTTTCTGTGGGGATATTTAAAAGCCAAAGTGTTTGCGAGTCGTCCAGGTACAATCGAGAAAATGCGTGAAGAAGTTGAAGGAATAAACGGTTTGCTACGCCGTATAATGAACCACTTTTTATCTAATATGGAAAAAAGTGTTAAAGTTGGTAAGGGTTATTTAGAAGACGTAAATTTTAAAAGTTACAATTAAATTAACCAAATATTAAAGTTATCATAAATCTCAAAGAGGTAGCTGCAATTTAGTATAAAAAAGTTTCTTTGGAAAACTAAAAAAATTAATTTAAATATTAAAATGGGTAGCCTATTATGAGGAACCCTGTACTTGGTTATAAGGTTTATACTTAGCATATGTAACTTTTAGAAGCTTAGATGAAAAGGTTATAATAAATAGTCTGATCTCACAATTTCTTGTCCCAAGTCATTCAGGAAAAACAATTTAATACAGATTTTATAAACGAACATGTCTAGATTTGAATTTACAGTTAGTCTGTTTTGTGTATTTTTGTGCGTCCCAACATGTAGCCTGCGAGCTCGTTTTTAACTGACTTTAAAGAAAAGGGAAGGTAATATGTTTGAAACCTATGTTTTTTTATGTATGTACACCGATCACTCCGTCAACTGTGGATTGATTTTATTAGTAATTTATGTAAAAAGTGCATAAAGTGATACTTTTTTACGAATGGGAAGTTATAATAACTTGACGGCAATCCCATGAGTAAAAAAGACAGTTTATGCATGTGTTACATACTATATTTTTTCCACGACCGTATAAAAATTTTCCAAAATATGATTTTATACATGTTTTATTTATCTAAATTTACTAATTTTAATTTTTGCAGCAGGGCCGCACTATACGGTCCAACTGGACAGGCCCCGAACTTCTCACTTTGTTCGTTCTTTTATCCCTAGAGTTTCTAGATTGTGGAACCTGCTGCCCGCGGAGGTCTTTCCTTCCCCCAAATCTTCAAGTATTTAAGTCCCGTGTCAACAAACTCCCTCTTACCTCGCTTAAGACACCCGCGGTACATTAGTATTTAGGCTATAAGCCTTCGTGGTTTGTCCAAAGATAAAAAAGAGCCATTATATTGCAACAAAAATCATACCGTCCCTATTTTTTAAGAGACAATTATCCTCTTCATACCTATGCATTTATTATTTAGTTTTAGAAAATAGTATATACTTACTTTTTGTAGAAATCATAATAAAACAGTATAAATTCCTTTTAATTTCTTAGTCATCCAAATTCATTATTACTATTAATTTTCAATAGTTTCAATTAAATTTATTTGCAAACTGTCAAATTTTAAAATTAGTGACACATAAACTAAAAAAAAGACGAAATCAAAGGTAACTTGACCCTTTCTAGATGCTGTCGCGTCAGGATCTCAAGAGAAAAAGATACTAGACCTTTTTTTCTCTCTAACGTATGTTGTTCGTGCGGCAAAGCTAACTCTAGTAGGTATATGCTCAGATAAACCCATTGGTAGTGTTTTTAGTGTACAGACAACAAAGAAATAATAAAAAAAATAAACTGAACAAAGACAAATTAAATAAAAATGTACCTACTTAAAAAAAAATATTAATAACCAAACCAAAAAACTAAAAATTATAAGTGAATAAAAAAATAAAGTCGAATAATAACATATGCTTTAAAGCACTAACTGCAAATAACATACAAAAAAAGTTATTCTGGTTTTTAAGTTTTTAGTATTTTTTAGTTTATTTATTTTTAAAGTTGTTTTTTTTGACGTTTTGCTTTCTCTAAAGCGGGTAACAGGTTAAAGCTATCAATATATTATTTAAGTACATATTTTAAAAGCACCGCAGATTAGTAATGATATATTGGGTTTTGCCCTGCAAAGAATTTATGATTTTAGAAACTGTAACTTATGGCTCTTTAAACTGTATTTTTTATTGTCGTTATTGGGGGATTTAAAGTTGGACATCCGGTCATTTATAAATGAAAGAACAGCTAAAGATACAAAAGAGTACATAAATAAATTTAAGAACGTACTATATGTTTATTACTATATTTAAATTAGTTGCGCAAAAAGATTTACGCGAAATAATATAAAACCGTTTTTACTAATCATAAAATATTTTTTAGCATTTTTGTCTTTTTTACAGATCAAAGTTGGTTCCTGGTTATTCGTAGGTTTCCACAAGTAACATGCCTTGAAAGCGCTGGTTTTTAAAGGATTGTCCAAAGTCGTCTTAGAAAACAGTCAGTAGGTTATATTTTTGAGAAGGTAGGGCTTGGTTATTGGCTTCCCACTGTCTATTATTTCATTACAATTTTATACTAAACATTCAGGGTACCCATCCATCATGTGGATCCTAAGATGTAAGAGCATGCTTGGAAAAACCTGAGGATTTAAACAAAGAAGATGCTTTGGTTGTACGTCACATTCATCAGGCGAATTGGGTTGGATAAATAAATGAAATTAAAAAAAAAACATGATTTCTGTTAGGTGACAAATTTTTTGGAGTATATTGTACTATTAAATAGGAAAATAAAAAAAACTTTTTTAAAACTTTCAAACATAGGTAACCCGTTTAAAAACAGCATTATTATAGGATGCCCGATTATAACCAGAAGTACAAAGTACTAAAATAAGTTTTAAATATTTACATCGAAACTGTTTGACAATCAAATAAACAAATATGTACAACTAACTTTTCATGTGACGATCTGGCAAAGGCGCAGTGACGTCATAATTGCCAACACAAAGCGGTCCACTTCTTTATCTTTCTCTCTTGCTCTCATATCTTAAGAAACTGCCCTTTTTCTCGATGGTCGATAAAATGACAAAAACATTCTATGCGTTTGTATACTGGTTATTAACGAATTTATTGGACAAGCCATAACTCCTGGAGTATTGGTTATATCAAAATGAGACGTGGTAGAGGAGAATTTTCGCATATTTTTACTTTTAAGTCACTTCCGGTTCAACCGGAAGTAGCTAAAATTTTGAATTTTTAAATGACCTGAAACACCCTGTATATTTTATCATTTTCGGATTCCTGAGACAATTATAAATCAGAATGATACATTTTAAAACAGTTTTTAGGCCTACTTGCTTTTTTTAAAGCCAATATTGCATCTAGGTGGCGATGTTTGGGCTCAAATTAATCTAGGGATCCCGGGTAATGTTAAAAAATACATCCAAAGGTTTCAGTGACTAACATGAAAGATAGGTATAAAACAAGTTGACCTTCGAAAAGTTCAGACGGTTAGAGGTGCTGTACGGGTGGTTTTACTTTCGTGGATCGAGTAAAGTTTCACGCTAAATTGACGGCATCTTTTTGCTCGAGCTAAACGCTGTATGCGAAGATTTCGATAAGCTGATGGTTTTTCGTTTGTAGTAAACACGAGGTGTTTCCCAAATGGCGGGAAGTGTCAGTAGTGACAGTGACGGATTATGCGTAATACCAGTAGCAGATCTTAGTTTGACAGCTGACAATTTATGCATTGCATCGATTGTTGTTTTGCATCAAACAAATGTAAACATAGAAATTGAAATTTCTAGGAGCTACAAAGCTTGATAATCTAGATTTACCACGGACGAAGCTCTAGAAAGCATAGACTGGAAGGGGAGAGCTGGCTCATCGTCATGCAACGGGCCCAACATCAGAGAAAGATTTTTAGCAACCATAACATCTCCGTTCTTCCAGATAGTCAACTTGCTTTTAAAGCCTCTTTACCGTGTTCTAAGTAAAATCACTTTAAAGTGCTGTCAGAAATAGTAAAATACTTTTCTAGGTCTTAGATACTAGATAAGGCAATGAGAAAGCAGATTAGCTAGTAAAATATGGCTCATTTAAAATGTTCCAGAGCTAGTTCTTAAACTGGCTAAAGAAGTGACAAATACAACAATGTATGAATGCTTTAAACAACAACATCTAGACCGTTGGAAGGAAAAGAAAAGAAATGGTGAGCGATCCTTCCAAGAAACTAATATTTGAGGTCCTCCTAGTGGGGTGTACTGGCCCCAGTCTTCTAAGGAATCAATTGCGGAAAATAAAAAATACAATAGTCGCACAACATGTAGGACTCAAAGGGAAAAGGAGGAAACAACCTACACATAATAAACAACTGTAATGCATTGACACACCACAGACACATTTGTTTGGGATTATAGGAAATATAGCTGTTTGTTTATATTGTTACATTTTTTTAAACAAATATTGCCCCTTTCTTTTATTGTCAATGTTTTTATGACTCTTTATCCTAATCGTGGTCACATTCATTCTTCATTTTTGAAGATAAATGTGAAAATAGCGGTTTGCATCTATCTCCAATTTTTTAAATAATATTTATAAATAAAATTTAACAATTATGTAAAGTTGAGGCTTTAAAATTTAAATATTTTACTTTTACTTATACGAGTACCAGCATAAAAACACAGGGCAGTTTGCAAAACATCAAAACTGAAAATAACTTGGTCAATTACCTACCTAAACCGTGTAAAAACAATAACATCTTTTTACTTTATTGATCAACTATTTGGCAAAGTAGTAAAACAAATTTTTGAATAACTTGGTATATACCAAACAAGGTTTAAGCAAGTTCAATTTTTCTTGTGTAATTAAAAGATATGTAGATTTAAAAAGGAAAAGTCCCAAATTAAAAAGAATGGAAAAGTTTTATACTTTGTTGCATAATATGCTAATTTAATTATTAAAAATATAAAATTTTAGTATCTGGTACAATAAAAATATTATATACATTATATTTTATAGTAAAAACGTGTTAAACTTTTATGTAAAGTAACATGGTTAACTTCAAATTTCAGTTAACTACCAGGGTGCTTTAAATACAATTTGATGGTTTGGTTTTTTAGGCAATTTGCTTAGGTTTTTGAATAGAGTTTTCGATTAATATTTAAAATATGAAAAAAAACATTTTTATATTTTTACTTTTTAATTTTAAATATACAAATTTTTGTATCGTATTTGGCTATGGCCTTTGCATGCTTGTCAACGCACTGATTTATTAACTGCGCGAGACCTAAAAAACCCAAAAATGTTGCTAGGCACTAAGTTTTCAAATGTGGGTTATTGATAATCGGTAAGCAATAAAATTCGTCTGTGTATTAATTTTTATATATACCGGGTGACAACAAAATTACTATCCAGCAATTTAGTTTCTTCAGTGCAACCATATAGTTTTCAAATTTAGGGACGTTATATATCACCGCATGTCAATTTTAAATAGAACAGCATCTGGGTATTACTTTCGGTTAAACCGGAAGTCATAAAAACTTTGATATTTTAAATGGAACATCCTGTATATTTTTTGGATTTGATTTCTAGTGATCATTCCCAATAAAAAACTTTAAATATTTATTTGTTCATTCATTTAACCAATTAACAATCTTTACATAATTAAACAATACACAACTCAAACAAAAATATTAATATGCACCTAGATGTAAAAAACATCTGTATGTGCAAAAAATATTCATAACTAAACCTTTTTGGTTTTAGAGAAAATGGCGTTTAAAAATGTCCAAACTACCGCACAATATGCAGTTTTATGAGAAAACACATGCACATCACAAAAATTTAACATGCTTAACATATGTAGTTCTTTAAAAAGACCCTGTCTTTAGAGGCCGTTATAAAACTACATATTTCCTGTTTAACCAGAAGTGCTATAAAATTAGAACTTTTAGATATAGTAACCTGATTATTTTAACGAAACACCCTATAAATTTTTAAGAACTAATTTCTAGAGGTTATTGCTGATATAAAACTTATAAGGAGAGTGAGAAAATGGTGCGGTCCTAAGCAAAAATTGTAATTCCCACCAAACTAAAAAAATTAGGCTAAAATTAAAAAAAAAAACAGTTATACGTTAATTATTTTACTTTGTGTGTACACAATAAAAAGTTAATAAAATGAACAAATAATTATGTTGTGGTAAAAATAGGAAACAAATGTATTTGCGCACGATTTCTCAGCCTATGGGGTAACTGTGCGCAGGGATTGGGTTATAATTATGCGCATATTTATACATATTGACATGTGTGTTGGTTAATTTTATTATTCGTTTTTTCAGGCTCTTAAAGCTTTATTAAAGGTTTTTTTATAATTTGTATAGTAGGCCCTTTTCAACTTTTCCATTATATCTAAACTTATGACAAATGTTCCTTTCTGCAACGCAGCGTACCGAAAAGCTAGGCATGTAAGCCCATTTGGTGTTAAAGTAAAAAATAATTTGGCTAGCAGCTAAACAGAATTTTTACCTTAGTTTCTATTTTGTCGTTAAATCCAAGTGACTGCAACAAACGTGGCTGAACAAGTTTATTTTTATAGGTTTTTCTTTACCGGGATAGTCCTACCTGCTTCAATAATTTTTTTATCAGCTTTTTTATTTTTATTTAATACTTTTTAAAGAGCTTTGAATGAACAGAAATGACTGTGGCCATTGGCAGAATTTCTAGAAATCTAAAAAATACCATTTATCTGTGTGCGGGGTAAAGGAGCGCATACGTGCGCACACTTACCCCTTCGTGATTTACATCTTAAATATTTTTTTAATCAAAACTACCCATTTAATTTTAATTGCAATTAGTACAAAATCTGCATATTTTAAACACTTATATTTGTTAAAAAGGGGAAATCAAAATTGACTTATCGTCTTATTTGCTGTAGATTAATATTTATAAACTTGTGCCACATATCTTCTGGTATTAAGATATGGATCCAAATTAAGACAACACTAGTTCAGTAGAACATTCCAGTCGTGCTGCATTGACAGGGTTGTCATTTTTACGCCCGCAATGTGTGATTTTGTGATGCGCACCATTACCCGACCCGCACCATTACCCTACTTTTCCTTAATATACCTATAAAAATTCTATTTAGCTTTGGAGAAAACAGCGTTTAAAATGGTCCAAACGACGACACCATACCATAAAACCGTTTATTGTGAGGTTGTTCGGACCTTTTTAAACTTCTGAAATAGGTTATGGTTCCAATGAAGGTTTAATGTCAGTAATGAAGAATTTAAATTTTAAAAATATACAAGGTGTTTTATTTAAAATATTTAATTTTTTATCACTTCCGGTTAAACCCGAAGTAATAGGCAGTAACTATTTTATCCAAAATTGGCATCTCATGACCCAGAATAACATCCTGAAATGTAAAAGTATACTATTTTACTAAAGAAAATAAAATGCTGGATAGTTATCTCGTTGTTACCCGGTATATTCTTTACCAAATACTAAATGTTCTTAAAAGTTTTTTAATTTTTTTATTGCGTTTTAAAAATGCCAAAAAACATTATAATAAATTAACAAATGTTTTTTCCTAATAGTAGGGGAGCCCATGATGCTAAATGGGGATTCACTCAAGCGACATAGTGACCTATTAGGTTACAAGGCAACTATAAATTTTTAAATATGTCAAAAATTACTGTTAATATTTCAGCTAGTGGAAATCATTCGGATCGTATCGGATTATATATTTTTGTTATCCTTAAATTATTTATTATTTTCAAAATAAAAACAAAACAAAACACTCTTAAATTATCAGATTAGTGGAATATATGTTACGCACAAATATCGAAAACGCTCAATAAGCGGAAATAACGCACACAACGCGTTATGGATGAAAGTAAATGACCAAACACCGAAATTACAAAAAAGTTTCCGTTTTATGGTCGTAAACGTATGACAACAACGCGTCGCGGTCATTTTAGAAGCGACCACAACGCCAAGTGGATGGTTTAAATCAACGGAACACCGGATTCTTCCTGTCTTAACTAGTTTCCTTAATGCGGTGCACCATTTCACGTTTGTACTTTAGTTGTTAGTTTGACTTCAAGCAGACTGAGACGTTTTAAATCCCAGATGTTGACAGAGGCAGGCTAGCGCCAAGAAATGTTTTGGTTTGGTTGGTGGTTTTAAGTGTACCTGAGTCTGGTATGTACCAACTACGCACTAAAGAAGGTGTACTGCAGCGAATGTATGGTCGAAATGAGTTTACTTTTGCTGATTCCAACTTTATTGATCAAGTGGATGTCCCAAGCAATTCATTAACTTTAAGAAAAGCTTCAGCTCTATCTTAAGGCTTCAAACAAGAATTTATGTTATGTCATGATAAGCGTTATTGTAACACTAATAAATGCCATTGCCGTTCTAAGCAAGTATTATGCAACTCCAAGTGCCACAACAGTAGCTCTTGTAAGAACAAATAATTTGTTACAATGTGGTTCAATCTACAGTTAAGTCGTTTACCTATTTTAGATAAAAATTACCTATTTTAGTTGTTTAAAACTATTATTTTTTGATAGTTGTTTACATACTTGTTTAAAATTACGAAGTACCTTTTATTTTCATGTTTAAGAATATTTCCAACTTTTGAACTGTCTTATGTTAACTAAATCTTAAGTTATGTATTTATTTTTAAAATATATGAAGCTTTCACTACATTTTAAGGTGTTTAAGTATGTGGTCTTAATAAATAATTCATCGTTTTAACGCGTTGTCGTTGCTTCTAAAATGAACACAACGCGATGTGGTCATGAATTCACGACCATAAAACGAAAAACTATTTAATTTCGGTGTTTGGTCATTTGCCTTCGTCCATAACGCGTAGTGTGCGTTATTTTCGCTCAATGAGCGTTTTCGATATTTGTGCGTAACATATACACTGTTTAGCATGTTATTAACTTACCCTATTTTAATCTGACGCGTTTAAAAATTTCTAATAGATATATTTTTGTTTTTACTATCGGCCCTGTATACGGGGCTCATATTTGGTCGAGGTATTTAACCGGGTACAAGGTATCCTCCGGTATATTAAGCTGCCGCGCTATGATAAATCCCAAAATCCCCTCTTGGGCTCCTATACCATAATTACGCAAGTTTGCTCTAATTAAACTAACTGTGTATCTCTTATCTTTTTAAAATTCCAATGGTTATTCTTAAATTTGTGACACCCTGTACCTTTATTGCTTGTATGATAAAAGAAATCAAAAATTATAAATACTTACTAAAAACAGTTACGTCAAAAATAACTGTGTTATCAGTTTATTGAGCAAAACCTGTTCTTTCACATAAGCTTCAATGATTTAATCAAAATTCATGATTCTAGTCCATACACGATTTAATGACGACACAATAAGCATGTAAATGATTTTTAATTGTAAACTTTATTAAAATTACCAACAAAAATTAAAAAAAGATTACTTATTCACTTAGCAACTGGTTCAGTTAGGTCTGTAATTTGGCAACTGGTTCTTTCTTTGCTAATCGAAAAGAATTTTATGCAATATTTTTCAAATAATTTTTTTAGATAAAAAATATTACGATGGATAGTGATAAAACTACTAGTTATTCTAAGAAAGTTCAAAGCTTTAACATTTTGCTACTACTTTGCGAATTGTATTTGATAAAAAAATAATTAAAAATCGTGACAGGGGACTGTTACGTCATTAAAAAAGAAACATATATTTGGTAAGTGGTACCAAAATTTTTAGTACTTTTAAAACAAATACTAAGTTAAGAATAGTAGTAAATAAATGCTTTTTAATATTTTTGCATTTTAAAAAGTAACTTGCCAAACACTTTTATAATTTTATGTTATATCATATTTTAGAGACAATAGCAATTATTGTAAAAGATGGTGTTATTGATCAAATAAAGCAGTTCTCTTTAACCCCGAACAGCTTTCTGCCATGTCATACCACAAAAGACTGTGCCCAGACGTCTCTTTTACTTGCATAAAATCATCTAAAAATATTTCTGAACTAAAAAAATTAATATAAATATTATGTTTAAAAAATAATTTCTACATAAAATTATAAAACACTTATTATAACAAATCTTAACTTTTTTCTTTGTAAAGAGTTTGCTAATCATTAAAGGGCTAACCATTTTGGCAAATTAATATTTTTGTATCTCATTTGTTTTAATTTAATTGTTTATTATGTAAAAGAACAAATATGCCCTTTTTTATTTTGCACAATGACTTAGAAATAAATGTTTAACAGCTTTTTAAGATATCATGTTTTACTATTTTTTTTTGATATTTGCGACAATTGCGGATTTCTTAAAATTTGGGTTTAAAGAGAATATTCTTTAAATAATTGCAAAAATCTACCTACAGCATAATATTTATATTTACAAACGGAATGGTATGAAGTTTGCTGGTGGTGTAAAGAGATGGTAACATATGTTTACCATAATTTATGTTAATATTGTGCTTTATTAAAAAATATGCATTTTAAAGGTAATAATTAAATCTTACAGCATTACTATAATATATTCATTCTGAGAGCAATAGCGCCAAGTGCACAAAAAATTATAGAGTAAACAAACCTTCTTGAAAGCACGTCGTCTCTGACAGAGGATAAATAAAAAAAATTGCTAAAACGCGTATTACGTACTTATAAAACATCATCTTATTTCGTCTCTGCCCTGCTATAACAGCTGACACGTGCCGTAATGAATTTTAGACTAGTCGGGTGTATTATTTATTGATGCAATAAATCATTGTTCACACAAGGGTTTGTTTACATTAGATACATTGCAGAAACCCTTTCGGAATGAATAAAATCTGGCTCCAACTATACATATGTGCTATTTCGTGTTGTCATGTTAAAAATTTCTAGCTTAATGCCGTTATGGGTATAAAAATTTTGACTAAAATTGTACGGGACCTGCTCGAGACAACAATTTTACTTTTAGTAAAGAACAACCCATAATCGATTCAATAATGTAAACACTCTCAACATTATCATCGAAAATTAAAAAAATCACTTATTAACTTAAGAACTGGTTCAGTTAAGCCATTAATTTGGCAACTGTTTAAACACAACTAGTTACTTTTACTTTTAAAGCTTATCTAAACGACACGAATTTTTGTTTGTTTTCTTAAAATTTTACCGCAGCTGTTATACGGTAGCAAAAGAAAATTAATTAAGAGATTGATATTAAAAACTTGATTGTAAGTTATTTAGTTTTAATAATTGTGCGATAACAGTAAACTGTTGCAGTTTATTGCCGATAAATTGACAAAATTATGGTTTTTTAATTAAAGATAATGAGAAAATCGGAAACAAATTATTATCCAAAGATGTTAATTGTGTTAAACGTTGACTTTTTAAAAAAGGTTTTTCACCTAAATTAATTTAAATATATTCGTATATTTTTGGAGCAGAACAAATTTAAAGGACCCCGCTTAATCATCATGAAAAGTGACTTTTGGTTAATTTTTTTAAAAATTTGATACGTTGTAGATTTCGAATTCCTGGTTTGATTTTGTTATAGAGCCTCAAAGTTGCATATTCGCTAAGTTGATATTTCGAGTACCTCCTATGATTTTAATTTATTTTTGATCTTACTAAAGCTTTTATAGGACATATTTTGATGCATATCTATCTATACCTATATACAGGCTGTCTCTAAAAGGTCTGTACAAAATGGTACCACAAATTCCTTGGGCCAAAATACAACGATCTAACGCAACTTACCTCGGTCCATAACTTTACCCTTTAAGAGATACAGGGTGTCAAAGTTTTAATTTTATTTTGGTTATTTTTAAATATTTTCTTTAAAATTAAACATTTTTTGACCAAATTTTTGTATTGGGAGGATTTTTAGAGTTGAGAATCGAAACCGGCCTATATTTTCTCATATAAAATGTAGAGGGAGCCACCTGCAGGACTTTGCTTTTTGAAAATACCATAAATTTTTGGAGCCTCGGTATAATATGCCTTTTCTTTTCTTCTATAATTTTTGTTTAAAAATGGTAAATATCGATACGAGCAACCGTTTTAACTTTGTGAGTTTGTGGGTTTGTTTGTTTGTAGCCTCTAATCTTTGAAAGTACTAAACCTATTATAAAAATCTTTTATAATCAGAAAGCTACACTATTTAGGAGTGATATATAGGCTATATTTCACTATGATTAAACAAAAAGTTCAGATATTAACGCCCAACGAAGTGGGCACGGAAGGAGTTATCTTGGATAAATTATAACTTTGTTAGGTTAAGTTTGAGTTTCGATTAATCCAGTGGTAGAATGCTCCGCCTATCACGCGGGCGGTTGGGGTTCGATTCTATGTGAAGGCATGTTTTTTTTAAATAAAATAGATAGGAATGAAAAAGCAACGAAGTTATAATAATATTATTAATCAAGAGTTAAAGTTTGTAACTTTAATTGTTTGTTTGTAAGGGCTAATTTTTGGAAATACTAAACCGATTATAAATATTTTTCACAATCAGAAAGCTACACTATTCAAAAGTGCTTAGGCTATATTCTATTATGATTAAACAAGCAGTTCAGTTCAAAATATAATTAACGCCCAACGAAGTGGGCACGGGTCCGCTAGTAGGTTATAAAATCGAACAATAAAATGTATGAAAAGTTTTTATATAGAACATATCGGAACATTTAAAATTGTTATTAAGTTTCATAAATGCACAAAGTTTCATAAATGCACAAACTTAAAAAAAATCTTATTTATTTTTTTGGAATAAGAGTGTGCAGTTTTAAACCCAAGACCCTAACATATTTTAGTATCGTTAAAATATACAGGTTGGAAAAAACAAGGTGGTCTTGGAGTGTCCTTTTACTATGGTATCTAAGTTTATATTAATGACTTCAGCAAATAAAGAGATAGGTTTTATCAAAGACAATTGTAGTTTCACTAGACTCCAAGAACAATGCTAAATTTTGGTCATCAGGTTGGACGCTGGTTGGCAAATTATACCGTACTGTTTACGTGTGTTCTCGATGAATACCCGATTGCATAAATTCCACGAAGCGAGCGTCCAAGCTGATGACCAAAAATTTAGCATTGTTCTGGGTATCTATAGTAAATCTACAATTGTCTTTGGTTTTAATAACCTGTTTAAACGTATTTATTCCCAAACGAAAGCTACAAAAACATAGAATTTAGGATCTGTTAATACGTGGCTTATACAAGGTGTAAACGTACGGCGGCCTCTAGCATTAAAAGTATATTATATTTTTAAAATATTTTTACAGAAAATAGGCTGGTACTTTGAGAGCAAGATTTAAAATTATGGAGAATTATATAGAATGCTCAAAAAAAATCCATATTAATATATGTTTTTATACCTTTGGGGTACTGTGACATTTGTTGGCATGTTTTATTGAATGTTGTTGATGTAAGTATCAAATTTTTAACACATCATTGCCAAGCAAATTTCGTAAAATTTTCCAAGGCAAGGCTCACACTGTAGTGACAAGCAAGTAAAGTGGGGAAAGGTTGTGTGCTAGTGGCAAATTCAACATTTAAACTTTCCAAGAATTAAATATTTTGGAGGCTACTGATACCAAACTGATACACACACTAACCAAATACATAGTTCTTTTTGTAAATACGGTTGGGTTATAAAAAAAATGCCTATCGCATTCCGGTAGCCACCGCAAAAATTAAAGTTTTCTTTCTTTATCAGAATAAATTGATAAAGAATAACTAAATAAATAATTTAAATCAACTATTTAATAAATTAAAATTATTAATTAAAGATATGTTCTGTAGTTTGGCGGATTCATTTAATAGATGGTATTTATTTGGGTACACGCCAAAATAAAACCAAAAAAATTTAAACAAGTAAAAGATAATTAAAAATCGACGTTTCGGTGGCAAATCTGCCACCGTTGTCAAGACAAATGGAATAAAAATAATAAAAATAAAAACTTACTATTATTTAGGTTTTAAAATTCAATATTTTTATGTTTTTCTAGGATATTCGGATATTCTGAAAACTTTGACATTAAATGTCAAAACATGTTTGTTTTGGTTATAGTGTCATAGTGACATAGATAACTGGTTGCTGGTGTATTGATTGTTTATTTTACAAAAAGGTGAATAGTTAGTTAATTTTTAGTCTTCCTGAAGATACTTCAGTATCATTGGTTGCCTTTGCTTGGATACTGAAGTAATTTTCATTGGAATTGCGGGGTATCTTGGTTGTTGTTAGAAATAGAAGACTTACGATTTTACAAAGTGCTTATTTTTGATGAAACATAAAATGACACTAAAATATTTTTTTATGGCTTTCTTCGTTTTTGACATGCAAAGGTAAAATTCGTTTTTTTAAATATATTTTTTGAACACTCCTCGTATTTTAGTTAGTGTCTTATAACTTACAACAAAAGTCCAAACTGATATTATTAGATATTTTTACGTAAAATCTAGTCGATGTAGTTAGATTTTTTTTGAAATTACGTTAAAACAAAATTGTGTATGTAAGACATAAGTGTTTTGCAAATGTAACCTCAACAACATTTAAACTGGACTGCTCAAAAGTGGAGATAATACTGTCTTCTGGTCTAACGAGAGCAAGTTCAAGATCTTAAGTTCAGTGATGAAAGAATGTATGTGAGAAGACCAGTAGGAAAAAAGATAGGATGTTAAGTACTAAAAAAACAACTGTAAAGCATGGTGGTGGTAGCGTTTTCCCGATGCAGCACGGGCCAATAATAAAAATAGATGAAAAAATAGACCAAAAAAACGCTATTTATTTATTTATCTGACTTAGTTTACCATTCAAACATAATTCACGGCTCGTGAAAAGCTAGTTCCTGGATAAAAAGTGTGGTTGTATTGGAATGGCTTATTGCAGCCACACCGATCAAAACTCCGATAAAACATTCTGGAACGTCTAGAGCAAAAATTCTAACTTTATTTTTTTTTAATATCTTTTTGACATCCCACGAAAGGCATATGCCTTAAACACAAACAGAGGCACTGTGGGTGTCGGGTTATCAGGATGATTAACTACATCGTTTCCCCTGTTCCGTCAACGTTGTTCAAGCACTGAAACATGCAGTTATGCATTTCACAGCACCTTTAGACAACGCGGTACTGCCATCACGGTCGTTATTTTTAAACTTCTACCTTAATATGTCTTCCCCGCTGGTAATCCGAACCGGCGACACCTGGCTCTCGAAGATCAAAGCTCTGTCCACTGCGCCACGGGGGAGACAGAGAGGTGATTATGTTTTATAAGTAAACACAAAATTAGTGGCCCTAAATGATATTAAAATTGGCGACTCTAACCTATCTAGTTTGCCTCAAAATAAAAATAGTGCGAAGCTTTAGCATTTCTCTCCAAGGAAACCAAGCATGGTTCCCACTGGATTTATCTTAAATCGAATTCAAAGACGTTTAATTAACTTAGTAACATAATAACTCAGTGGGGACAGAATAAAGGAAGAAATCGGATACATTTAGGCGTTCTTGTATACAATAGATGAAGTGGTATTTTGTTACTTACAAGTAGTTTTACTATGGTTGTAGATTTCCTGTCCTTGTAGAGAACTCCAGATGGTATTGTTTGGAAGGACGATAATATTTAGTTTGTTTTCTCGCTATCAGTTATAGGAAACTAATGGGCATTATACGGTGTGTCCTATTAAAGATCTCGAAAACCGGAATTCAAAGGCGTTTGAATTAACTTAGTAACATAACAACTCAGTTGAGGACAGAATAAAGGAAGAAATCGGATACATTTAGGGCGTTCTTGTATATAATAGATAAAGTGGTATTTTGTTACTACAAGTAGTTTTACTATGGTTGTAGATTTCCTGTCCTTGTCAGGAGAACTCAGATGGTATTGTTTGAAGGACGCGATAATATTTTAGTTTGTTTTCTCGCTATCAGTTATAGGAAACTAATGGGCATTATACATGGTCTTTGTCCTATTAAAGATCTCAGAAAACTAATAACTATACATGTGTACACAGATTTGAATTTAATGATGTCGATCTTTTATGGCAAAAATCTTACGTTCTTGGCTGTTACGAGATGTAAAGTCCGCGCGTTTAGTAAAGAGGCCACCGACGTCATCATTATCTACGCTGAAATCTTCTGTAACTCTGTTTTAATCGCGGTTTCGAGGGCTTCGTAACTTAACTGGGAAGTAGGCATTTTAAAGATTTGATTTAAAAAATAAATAACATTTTAAATACGGGATAAGGTAGTAAGAGGAGATTTTGCGCAGAAAATGATGATGTCGTTGGCCTCTTTACTAAACGCGCGGATCCCTACCAGATGGACTTTTTATTTAGGTTACTTACTTTATAATTTTTTTGCAAGTCCAAAGTGTATTTTGTATAATATATTACAGTGTTTGTTTAGAAAGGGTTGTCATTTAAAAATAACAGTTAGATACGAAAATTGACATTTTACTAACTTGTTTTATCTATCTTTTATACTAGACACACTTACACTAAAACTTTTCGATTGTATAGTCCCTGGGCCAGTAATAAAAGTGATTATTATCATAATATTCAATTTTAAAACTTTTTACTAGGATAGTTATAAATTAATGTCAAGGAGATGCGGAAAGAAGAACGAAGAAAGTAGCACCAGCCAATTTCTCAGTAAGCCTTTAAAGTGGTCCAGCTGCGCCAGCTTCATCAGGCGGCGTACATACTATCGCCATCCCGTGACTGATAAACACGTACAGCATGATCTAAATCGGGGCATGCACATTTCCAGACAAAGCCTTGGACAAGCGCATCAACATGCTCAACATAGCTTCAGCATTCAAAAAATGCTGATCTATGTCACTTCCGAACAACGTCGCATTTATCCGAGGAGGCCATACTGGCACGATATGCCCAAATGCTTGTGATGGAATATGACTCAAATGACAGTAGCTGCGCAGGTGACCGTGGCCTTGGTGCCGGGAACCACTAGAGAGACGCTATTGGTCGATACCTATGTAAGTATAGTTCTGGGCGAATTCTTACCTGAAATTCAAGTCTACCTCGAGAATACGACAGATTGCGGCCAACAAACTGCATCATCAAGACTTGCTAGCAGTTTAACGGAGTTCACCAGTTCAAGCACTTTCTTTGGCGTAGAGTTACGAATTGATCAGGTATCCATGTAGCTAGCCTCACATTAATTTAATTCGTTAGGTTTACAGCCATATTTGTCTACGTAATGATTTTAGAGATTTCTCTCCATATTAGTTAGCTAGATTTATCAGTCAAGCATTTGTTATTATTTAGTTTGAATTTAAAAACAGATATTCATAGAGTCTGTTAAAATGACAGCAAGTTGGTTTGGGACTGCTTGCGGTATCATGGGTAGAGAGCTCGTGACCAAGCCTGCTGTGACGTCGTGGTAGGGTGACTATAGAATTTCTGTCAATTTGAGGATTTAAGATGAATATTTATTTGAGCATCTGTGGAAGTCATACGGCATGCTCATTTGAAGTTGATCTGAACATCTATCTGGGGTAAAATAGACTTGTGCCGACAATTCCCGATTTGAGCCGAATTACAGCTGAAGACCGCTGTAAGTTCAGAAGTGAAGGACACATATTGAGTTCTTGCATGGTTCCACGAAAATTTAAATTCGATGATAATTTAGGTTAAACCCAAACTGGCCAAAAAGTAAAAAAACATATAGGCACTATTCTTTTACCATTTTTCTATTGAAAAACTCAAATTAAGCGAGTTGGCAAAGTTGCAATTGCCAAATTTAGAACATAATGACATTTTCATAATCAAGTTTTGCTTTCTGCTGTTGCAGTTAATATTCTATTTTTTAAAAAATTTTTATGATTTATGGGATGAATGTAATGAAAAATAAGAAAATGGTTAGTATACAACTAGTGTTAAGCGTTTAAGTGGTTGCCATCATGGATTTGGTTAAAAATTCAGCAATGAAGCAAAAACGTGAGAGTCAGGTTTTGGTTTATCTGCAGTTCAAGTCTAAATAACGAAGAACATACGTTTTATGGCTATATATAAAGTTCCTCGAAACACTAACTATTATCCTGCTTTGTGTTATTTAGGTTGTCAGACAATGATGCCTGATATT
This sequence comes from Listronotus bonariensis, assembly GCA_014170235.1. Taxonomy (NCBI): domain Eukaryota; kingdom Metazoa; phylum Arthropoda; class Insecta; order Coleoptera; family Curculionidae; genus Listronotus; species Listronotus bonariensis. The sequence continues at coordinate 77,006 of JACEGR010000330.1, read as the reverse complement.
TTTTGTGAAATTTTATGACTAATCAGGTAATTTATGTAAATATTCTTCGCCAAATGGAATCTAGATACCCATTTTTATCAGCTGGACCAAATTGCAACACTGTGCTTCTTAATTTGAATTCCCAATCCAAGTCTCATCTTAGTTTGTCCAATAATCTGAAAGTTATGGCTTGTTAACACCTGGTATAGGAGATAAAGTATGAAGAATCCCACTAATTAAAAATATGTATATTAACAAGCATTTGATAATAGTTATGTACCATTATAGCAAAGAATGATACAAATAAATAAAAACGAAAAATTAGAAAAAGTGATGATATTGTTGAATATTTATATGCAGTATAAATATTGGTTAAATTACAACATATCTTGTAGCTTGGGGCTTTTAAAAACCCTTAAAATTAATTATCCCACTTGGAAAAGATATGTAGACGATGTTTTTGCATTTGGAATAGTACAGAGAGAAATTTAGATAAGTTTTTAAATTTTCTAAACTCAATAAATAGCAACATTCAGTTCACTATGGAAAAAGGAAATGAAAATGAGATAAATTTTTTGGATATAAACATTAAAAATATTGACAACCACATTGAATTCGATATTTACAGAAAACCAACGACGACAGACACGGTAATAAATTACGCATCGAACCAATCATGGAAAATAAAAGTATCTTCTTTTCATAGTTTAATTCACAGACTTGTCACTTTCCCATTAAGTCAATCAAATTTTAACAAAGAACTCTGCATTATTAAACAAATAGCAAGAAACAACGGATATAAAGAATCACTTATTGATAAATTGTTAACAAAGAAAAAACAAAAGTTAATTGCTAAAGAGTTTTATAGTATTACAGAACCTAAAAACAATAATTTTAAGTTTATCAATTATATACCAAACATCAGCAATAATGTATCCAATAGGCTAGATAAGTTAGGCTGTAAAACTGTGTCTGTAAATAAGAGTAACCTAGGTAGATTATTAGTTAACAATAAAGACAAAACAGAAAAATTAGATATGTCAGGGGTATATAAAGTAAATTGCGCAGACTGTAATGCGGAATATATTGGTCAAAGTGGAAGGAGCATAAAAACAGAATAAAAGAACACAAAACATCAATTTTAAATGGTTTAAAAAACACAGGCATTTCAACACATTGTATAGAACAAAACCACTTTATAGATCTTAATAATGTTAAACTACTCCATAGAGAAAACAAAGGTAAAAAATTAAATTTATATGAACAACTAGAAATTAAAAAATCACTTATAGACAATACAACTCTTTCTACCAATGATCAAATAAATTTCGCAGATATGCCAATTATAAATAAATTTATTACCACATCTGGGCCGCATAATAAAACCCCTAATAATATTTTATAGACCTTTTTGGGAAAAACGTGTTAAATGGTTCTGTTTGTAAATATTTCTCTTTTTAAATTTAGTATACGAAGTACTCTTGATGAAGCCCTAGAAAGGCGAAACAATTGTAGAGTAATGCTCTAATAATTTTTGAAACATTAAAAAGCAATTTTTTCTATTTAGTATTAATATTACTTATATTGTTTAAAATAACAAATATACCTGTCACAACAAATAATTGTGTCATTAGCAACATTATGTCATTACAAATGTATTTTAATTGTGATCTAATTTACATTTTTAAATTTATTTATACCTTGAAGTCGCAAATCGAAGCTATTAAGATATTAAGATATTAAAATATTCTTTAAGTTTCTTTTTTTTTTTTTGGTGGTTTACCGGTTTGTAAGGCTTAATTAATTTTGTACCTCTGTAAACATATACAGGGTGTTCGGAAGGTCATAAATGATAGGGGTAATAGAGTGAAACAAAAAAGGTAAAAAAAAGTTTTATCGAGCTTTGTTAAGGAGTTATTGCAATTTAAAATTGGAAATAATTCAATTTAATATAAATTACGAATAATATTTGGGCAACTAAATAACCTTAAACTAATACTTCTTTCCATAAGTAAACGGCAGTTCAGTTAGTCGGGATTATACAGTGTGGGACGGTTTTATTTTCATTTTATGTGTGCATTTTTGATACAGGTGACAAATTTGATATTTTGCTTTGACCGTTTGATTTTTCTTAACTTTTTTTTACAAAAAGGTATGCTTTATTTAAATCGATATCTTAAACCGTATTTTATAAAATCGCATTTTAAATCCAGATATACCAGCATTTTGTATACAATAATTGAATTTTCTGGATTTAAAATGCGATTTTATAAAAAAACGGTTTAAGATATCGATTCAACTAAAGTATACCTTTTTTCGTAAAAAAAAGATAAAGGAGTCAAACGGTCATATAAAAAATAAGTACGATGCCCAAACCAGAGACAACAATGAGACGAGTAACTGGTCCTAACAATTTGTCCATTGTATTTATCTCTTTCTGGTTTAACGCAAGTTCCAATAAATATGTCTTTGTCTTTCATCATGGCAGGCTATCCTAGATGGAGCAATCATCGCTTTGCCCTGGTTGCCAAGTTGTCTACAATTTCTGCATGTAAACTTTAATGTCCTTTTTTGGCTCACATCTAATTAAGAGAAAGAAAATATACCATGAATCGAACATTTTTAACTTGACAAACGTTGCCGTAGGCAGTCACGCCGAAATGTTATTCGATATTTTTGTTCGATATTTTTCAATGGCCGATTTGTTTGGACAGTTTGTTTACATTTTCTGTGATTTATTGCGTGTTTCGTGGTTTTTACCTTTAATTGGACTTTGAATATTGACTTTTATTAGTGATCACAGTGTATATATTAAATTTGTGCTTTTCAACAGATAATTTAAGGTAATATTGACATGGTTATCTGTAAGAAAAAATCTTTATAAAAACCAAATAAATGACATTTTTAATTAGGTGTGTGTAATTATTGAACTAAACCCCAATATTTTATATTAATAGGAAACAAAAACAAGTACCTAACAATAAGGGCAAAAATAGCACAGCTATTTAATTTGAATTTGGCGGGCAAACGATAAAGTCGACTCACGCGCTATGTGCGTTACCCTTCCTTAAAGAGAGAAGGAAGGCCCAGCAGCTATCTCTCTCTCGGATAATTTATTTACATTTAGTTGCTCGTCTCATTCTTGTGTCTGCCTAAACCAAGAAGAGTGTGCAAATTTTGGTGACAGAGGATGCGAAAATGTAGCTTCAGTTTAAAACTTTTGCAAATTTACTACGGGTACATTAAAGGAGGTACATTTTTGGGGCATATATTTAGATAAAAAAATATATATATTTTTACCGAACAAATACTTCCAAACACCCTGTACGTTCCGTACTTACGCAATCAATTTTAAAACCCTTTCATGGGCATATCCACTATTTCAAAATTGCCATAGTCATAGAAACTAAATAGTTATGCAGGGGTTCATAATAAAATTGGTAACTGGTCTACAGGGTAAAAGCAATATAATACTTGTGTCCTTAAGAACAGTCTTCTGCAGAGTCACAGTCCAAACATATGTATTTATCCTACTTACCATCTTATTCTCTTTCACCTCTTATACCAGACATAGATCGTATAACAAATTTTTACCATCAAGTATATCTTCTTTGTTCCTTGACGTCTTGTCTAATAAACATACAGTAGTTATTAAATTAAAAAATCTTTGAATAGCCACAGTAGTTGATTAATAATAGAAGATAAGATTTGGAAATCATGTAAACAATTTAATACAAAGCGTCTGATTATATCACTAAATTCAATTTAAATAACCAACGTTTATCTTTTTTAGTTATCTACATATGTATACCCATTTTTAATTATGTAGGTGTTGATGAATATTTTTATATCTTCTTGGTCAATTCTCTGCTTGAATGCATAATGTCACATAATTACTGATCAGACAAGTTTTGTAGCCATGGAATAGAAGATGATGATTTAATACAAAATGTTAAATTATGTATTATACAGGGTGTCCCACCAATAATTATTGCTTCCATCGATTTCTCGAAAAGTAAGCTTTAAAACATTTTGAAAGTTTGGTAACAATAAAATGTCAGGGGACATAAACCTAAAATATTTTGACAGCTCTACCACTTCCGGTTATACCGGAAGTTAATGTCAACTTCCTTATTTTAAATGGAACACCCTATATATTATTTATTTTTTAGATTCTGCTTAAAATTTTAAACATGAATTATGTATAATGTTCTATACCTAAGTCCAACTATTTTTGACTTATTTTAAATTTTAACTCAAAATGACGTTTGCAATCCATTACATAACCATCAATTTTCTTTAAACGTCACAGCCAACTACCCTGCACCTACCCGTAATTAAATGCATTGTTAGGATAGATAAATACTAAATCGTTAATATTTCGAAAACTATAACTTTTTAAAGTAGACATCCTTATACAAACTTACCCTTATTTTTAATGCCTAATAGGATAATGTAATAAAAGATAGGGTTTCCATTAAAAAAATGACTTTTAAGGTTTTTGTCGTGATGATTTTAAACCTTTATTTTTGACCACTCTGTATTAATTAATTGTCAAAACATCGATACAGTCTATTAAAGAAGTTCTTTCTTTACAAGGTCCTAACCCCAACTCATATTAAAGGCTTTTGTTTAGAAGTATTTGATGGTTATGTAATGGCTTGCAAACGTCATTTTTAACATAAAATTTAAAATAGGTTAAAAACGCTTAGACTTAGGTATAGAACATTACACATAAATTATGTTCAGAATATCACGCAGAATCTAAAAATAATTAATATATATAGGGTGTTCCATTTAAAATAAGGAAGTTAACATTAACTTTCGGTATAACCGGAAATGGTAGAGCTGTCAAAATATTTTAGTTCTATGTCCTCCACTGACTTTATATTGTTACCAAATTTTTAAAATCTTTCAAAGCGTACTTTTCGAGAAATCGATCGCAGCAGTTCCCAGTGGAACACCCTGTACAGAGTGTACCAACTCTATATATACACGAAATAACTTCGTCCCTGTACAAGATTCTGAAATAAACTTAAAATAGAAAATATTTATTTGGATACGCTCATTTCATTGACAGTACCACTTAATATACAAGTGTCCCAGAAACACAATTTTAGTTGTTAATTTTTTTGTTTTTTTAATTGATTACCCTGTATATTTTAACAAGTTTTGACTCTGTATTTAATTTTACATCAGGAATATACAACACACTATATGTCAAATATTGCTGGATTTTGAGATATTAACAATATGCTGATATACTAATTAACAATTAAAAGAAAAAAACGAAAATAATATTTTGGTTTTAATTATTTTTTAAATAATTTTGTCTCTGTCAAAGTAACAAATAATGTAATAGCATGAAATTAAATACCTTTTATTGTAACCAGAACTAACCAGAACTACTAAGTAGTAGGTAAGTCAGCTATTTATTTATTTTAGATAGGAACATATTTACCAACTCAACCTAAAAACCAGCAACAATTGACGTATTGCTATTTTACTTTAGTGAAATTAAGTACATCTTTAAAATTTAAACCAAATATTATTTGGCTTTTCTCCAGAATAAAATTAAAAAGTTTATTTAACATTTTAAGAAAATTAAAACTTTTATACATTATGAAGAACCATTCTGCTCTTACACAATATAATAAAAGTTATTATTACTTTAAAAGAAATAAAATACTGAAATATTTAATATTAAGTTACTTACAATACAAAGGTTTCAATAATGTATAAAAGTTTTAATTTTCTTAAAATGTTAAATAAACTTTTTAATTTTATTCTGGAGAAAAGCCAAATAATATTTTGTTTAAATTTAATCTCCCAGAAAACAAATAAAATATAAAATACTTTATTATATGGCTAAACATTTTTTACTATTCTTTTTATCTGGTTAAGATACCTAATAGGTGTATCTTTTACCAGTTAATTTTTTCAAAAGTAATGTCAAACTCTAAAGTGTCCATCAGACATTTCATTTTTAAATTTTTTTTCAGTTTTCTAACAAGTTTATAAGTAAGTTTTTAGGTAAACTGTTTACCACATTTTTGGTAAACTATTTACCACATTTTAGAGACGCAACCATTGGCCCAGTTCTCGTCTGGCGTCTTGTTAAGATTTTATTTTATTGCATTAAAATGATTTCAACCGAGTGCCAATGAACCTTTGTTTATAGATTGAAACCTTTGTATTGTAAGTAACTTAATATTAAATATTTCATTATTTTATTTCTTTTAAAGTAATAATAACTTTTATTATATTGTGTAAGAGCAGAATAGTTCTTCATAATGTATAAAAGTTTTAATTTTCTTAAAATGTTAAATAAACTTTTTAATTTTATTCTGGAGAAAAGACAAATAATATTTTGTTTAAATTTAATCTCCCAGAAAACAAATAAAATATAAAATAAGTACATCTTTGTCTCAAATAAACTAAATTGATGATATACCTATTAGTAGTTCTTACAATGAAGAGAGATGAAGAGGGTATTTAATTACATGTTATTATATTATTATTTGTCACTCTGACAGTGAAAAACTTGTTTAATAATAATAAGTACTAAAATGTTATTGTTTTTCTTCACTGTGAATTGTTAATAAATATATGTTTAACCAATAAGCATGCTGCTGATATCTCAAAAACAGAGTTAAATTTTCTATAATATACCGAGAGTTCTCTTCTTCATTTAAAAAATCCTACTTGACAATGAAAATTATGTTTTTGGGACACCTTGTATATTAACTAGTACCACCAATAAAAATAGTATATCCGAGTAAACATTTTTTAGTTTAATTAGGTATATTTTTGTACCTTGTAAAGAGGCGAAGTTATTTCGTCTATAAATAGAGTTTGGACAGCCTGTATATACATGTATATTCTTTATTTACATAACTGCGTCCATAAAGTCTAGCACAATCGATTAAAATTTAGTTAATCATTTTTAGTTAAAATGACGAAATTCTTTTTAAATTACGCATTTTGTAATACCCACATTAATTGAATCGTTTATTTCAGAAACCCCCTATCTCCAGAATATTACATTTTGAGTAAACTAATAAAAACTACACAGTTTCAACAAAAACAATTTTTTTGTGATAAAAAACAGTTTTGAAGCCGCTCGACAGACGTTTTAATGTGCATAGATAGGGATTTCTGCACTAAACGATGTGTTTACCCCTATACAATTCAATTTTACCCAAAAGTCAATTTCTAAAATTTTGGTCGATATGGGCTTTCTGAAATAAACGATTCAATTATACAAGGTGCCCTGGAATGTGCAACGATATACAACTTAAGTTATTGAAATAGAACCCTTGTGTTTTCTTTTATTTTTTGATTTCTCAGAAAATTCCAGATCATTTTTAATATATATAAATTTTATTCAAATTAATTCATTAATAATTTATTTCTTTTAAAGTAATCTAAATTTATTTTATTGCAAGAGCAGACTAGCTCCTCGTAATATATAAAAAGTTAAAGTTTCTTAAAATATTTATTAAGTGTCTTAATCCTGGAGCAAAGGCAAATATTATTTTGTTTAAATTTCTGATTTTTCTCGTAAAGTTATTTATAAATAATACAAGATACAGAGAAAAAATATAAAATAAAAAAGGTTGAAAATTTTAAAAAATTAGCTGCAGATGAAGGTGGAGGTCTCTAAAAATTGGCAGGTGACCATGCATACAATTTCAACCCTTCTTATATTCTTTTAAAAAACAATTTTTTTTTATTAATCTTGAGTAATGTAGCTATGTCGGAAACTACGAAAAAGTTAAAAAACATTTTTTTCATAAAATAGCCGCTGTCTGAAAAAAAAACATCATTTTTTTCTCACGTTTTTTTACTTTCTTGCTTCTTTACTTTCAAGATATTTTTTTGACTTTGAAAATAGAATTTTTGCCAGGGCCGTATTAACTGTATGAGGCGCCCTAGTCTAGAATTCCCAGAGCGTTTATTTTCCACTCAAAAAAATTTTGAAGAGCAAAAAATAAACGTCCTTACCTCCATAGCGCCTATTTCCAGTCTTAATGACCAAAAAAAGGTCATAAAGGTCATTCTCTCCTTTTCGTGTCTATTTTATTTATTTCCAGGCAGAAAAACTGGTTCTAATCCTCACCCGACCTAACTTTTTAGAAACTTCCCTGTCTAGCGCCTATTACCCACCTGTCTGGCGCCTATTTTTTCATGGCGCCCTAGGCTGTAGCCTAGTTAGCCTAATGGATAATACGGCACTGATTTATGCGTTTTTCTCTTTATTTAAACAACTTTGATGCATTGGATGCTTGTATTTCAGAGCGGTCAATCCAGGGGTTGTTCTAGGCGAGCCAGTTTGTATGTCGCGTCAGCAAAATACTCATGTATAACTTAGAAAATATTTTGAATTTTGAAAATCCTCTTTACAGGAAATGAAGCTCTAAAAAAGGTAAAACCTGGCAATTCTTTGGTCCTTCATGGATTGACTGGAAATTTTGACAAAAGGTAGGGAATAGCCCAATGATCAAAACCTATATCAAACCGAAGAGCGCCAAAACCCTTGGGGGTGGATGCCACCCACCCTAGGGGGTGGATATTTTTATTACATTTTACCCACAAATTTAAAAAATGATTCTTAGCAAAAAATGTTTCGTACATTATTTCTATAACACTTAACATTTTTCAAGTTATTTGTGATTGAAAGTAACAATTTTTTGATAAAAAAATCGACCGTTAAATAAGTTTTTAAGCATAACTTGAAAAGTACTCTTTTAATAAAAACTGTAAAAAAGAAAAATAATTGTAGGTTTTAAAAAAGAGAAACAAAATTTTTTGTTATAATTTTTCGACGACCAATACAAATTAAGATACGGAGTGAATTTTTGGCTTTTTTTTCGTCAAATGCAAGATTTTATAGATTAAAAGTTAAATAACGGAAAAATGCTGAATTTTCTAATACACATTTATAAAACCTTTTTAAGTACATTATCAAAATTTTCTTCTTAAAAGAATAATAAGTTTTTAGCGTAAAAATTGAGTGAGTTATGATAAAATAAGGTCAGTAACTAATATTTTCTACGAAAAATCAATAAAACAACCTCCTAACTACTTTCCCAATTAAAACTTACCTTTAATAGTTTAACCAATTTAAAATACCTACTTTCAAAAATATAATGTAGATTTTTATGTCTGAAGTGGCCTATTGGAATCTTTTGAAGAAAAATAGATTGGTTTTTTTAAAATAAAGATTTTTTCATTAAGTTTTGTAGTGCTACAAGGCGCTTTAAGTAATATTTTTTAAGATTCCTTGGTTTTGAAATGGGGTGAATTAAAAGGACTCAAAAGGGTGGCGCTCGTTCGTAAATAGAGGGTTTTAAACGACTACATCCCGCCAAATATTTACCGTACAGAAAACCCACGCACACAAAAATCTTGGTCATTAAAAGACCTACAATTTAAAACTCCATCATTTTTTTCTTACCTCCAGTATTTTTAGAGTTATTTAGAAAAAAAGGGTGAAATATATGAAATTGTAAATAATTGTTTTTTACTTTAAGCTTAAATTTTACTGAAATTTGGCATTTAAAATTAGTCAAACTTCTTGGATGTATTATTAAGACATGTATTGAAAGACCTGCAAAAGGGGAAAACTTCAATTTTAATTAGGGGGTAGTTAAGGGCTTGTCCTAATTGATTTTTCGTAGAAAAAAATAGATACTGACCTTATTTTTATCATAACTCACCCAATTTTTATGCTAAAAACTTCTTCTTTTAAAAAAGGAAGGTCTTTTAGGTACTTTAAAAAAGATTTTATGAGTTTTTTTTTTAATATGCAGCATTTTTCCGTTATTTCACTTTAAAACTATTAAATTTTACATTTAAGCAAAAAAAGTAACCATTAACACGCCGTATCTTTGTTTTGGTTGTAGATAAAAAACTACAATAAAATAATTTTGTTTGCCTTCTTAAGACCTACAATTTTGTTTTACACAGTGTTTTTACTAAAATGCATAATTTTGAGTTATTCGCAAAAACCCCATTAAATACGTAAGTTTTTGTCGAGAAATTATTACTTTCAATCGGGAATAACTTGAAAAGCATTAGTTTTACGAAAAACATATTAGAAACATTTTTGCTTAGAATCACTTTTCTAAACGATTTCTGTTGTTAAAATGGAATAAAATATTTCATTCCCTAGGGGGTGGCATCCACCCCTGAGGTTTATCATAACTCACCCAATTTTTATGCTAGAAACTTTTTCTTGTAAAAAAGAAAGACCTTATTAGGTACTTTAAAAACAGATTTTTTTAAGGAAGCATTTTTACGTTATTTCACTTTAAATCTATTAAATTTTACATTTAAGCAAAAAAGGTAACCATTAACACGCCGTATCTTTTGTTTTTGGTTGTAGATAAAACACAATAAAATAATTTTGTTTGTCTTCTTAAGACCTACAATTTTGTTTTCACAGTGTGTTTACTAAAATGCATAAGTTTTTAGTTATTCGCAAAAACCCCATTAAAGACGTCTTTTTTTGTCGAGAAATTATTACTTTTAATCAGGAATAGCTTGAAAAGCATTAGTTTAACGAAAAACATACTAGGAACATTTTTGCTTATAATCACTTTTCCAAACGATTTCTGTTGTTAAAATGTAATAAAAAATTTCATTTCCTAGGGGTAGGGTGGCATCCAACCCCAGGGTTTTGGCGCTCTTTGGCTTGTCTGGTCTTCCATTTAAATTTTAAGTCGATCCATGCAGGACCAAAAATTGCCAGGTGAAATGCTTCATATCCTGTACTACTTGACATATTCTAAAGTAGCTAATCTTTGAAAATATGACAAAAATAAAAATCGTTTTGTTTTTTTTAAATTCCTACACCAGAATACCTCCCTAAATAATTATGGCTGGAAATAAAATAGTACACCTCGGTGAAAAGTTTCATTACTGCCTCGAACAATGATTAATCTCTGCGCTACGCGCTTCCGGTAAGCCACATGTTTCTCCGGACAGTAATAAGACACTTTCAACTTTGGTTACATAAATCCATGGTAATTTTTGTTTTATTACATGTCATTCTTCAAAAATTTCCAAAAAATTTTGAGGAAGCTGAAGAAAAACATTGAGGCCTATGATTCACATGCAGGTTATGGTTTCTGTTATATTTTTGATGCCTGTGCACAAATCACATATTCGTCCGCTTTGGTTTTAAAAATTCTTAAAGAAAAACGTCAAAAATACGAAAAATGATTAGTTTTTTTCGATTTAGGTATTTTTTGCAAAAGATTATAATTAAAAAGATTTGATTGATGATAAACATTTTTAAATGCATAGATATGCAAATTACGTTATTTTAATCGGTTCTCAATAACAGAAATAATTATCAATTTATCTTTCTTAAAAAAGTGGGTAACATTGATTTTGTAGATATTTATCTGCAAATGTAATTTTGGACTTATGCAAGCAACAACTTTTTACAATACCTTGCAGTTTGGTATTTTGAATAAATATGTATGTTAAAACTAAGATTTGCCATAGGATAAACTCATATGTCGGAATAATTAATTATGCCTTTTAATTTATTTGATGTTAAAAAAAATACTGTTATCGAGATGGTTAAAAAAACACCCGATTGATGTATTTATCTATCAATAACCCCAAGTCAAAAAGTCAAATTAATAATTCTAATAGAATTCAGCTTAGATGACGTCACAATTGCAAAAAAGCAAATTTTATTGCATATTTTATTCAACTGCTAACAAATATGAATTTGTAGGCGCATTCTCATAAGGCGAAAATTACTGGTAAAACAAATATTTTTTTAAACGGTTCTCAACACCCTTTACCGAGTTACCAGAACCAGTTACCGGGTGGTGCATAGCCAGACGTCATAGAAAATCCCATGTAAATTTTTATACCGTCAAACATTGTCTCCCCTATTGATTTAAAAACAAAATTATGTACACTATTTTGGAGACGTTCAAAAATAAGCTTACATACTAAATTTTGGGATTTTTTAATTTGCCAATTTAATGTAATGAATAAAATAAGTTTTTCAAATTTTTAATTTACGGTTTACTTTTTATTTACTATTAATTATTTACTCATTAGGGTATGAAAAGGGTATGCAATAATTTTTAAAATTGTTTTCCTTAAATAACATTTAATTGGTTCATTAAAAAATAACGAAATTTAGTATGTGAGCTTATCCCATTAACTGCTTCAAAATAGTTTTATACAATTTTATTGTAAAATTAATAGCATAGCCAATATTTAAAGGTATTAAAATTTACATGGAATTTTCTATGGCCAGTCTGGAGATGCACCACCAGGTATACATGATGTTCATTTAAAAACTTACGACTTAAGGTATTTGCGAAAAGAAACAGATTTGAGATAATCACCGAAACACGTCAAGATATTTATTGAGGCGGAACGTTTTTTACAAAAAATTGGGCGACGCTTCTTCAACTCCTTAAACCCCAGGGCTACCACCCCAACCTACTTAAATAAGAAGGGTCAAGTGATACATCATTTTAAAGCTCCTGACGAGTACTTTATAACCCTAGAATATAAAATCAATATTTTTACATACTACAAAGTAGCGATGACGGTACTTACTTAAATACCTGATTGGGTTAGCCGTATTTCCGAAACTAATAAAAAGATTCTTTTTTTATCTTTGGACAAACCACGAAGTCTAAAAGCCTAAATACTAACGTACCGTGGGTGCCTTAAGCGAGGTAAGAGGGTGTTTGTTGACACGGGACTTAAATACTTGAAGATTTTGGGGGAAAGTAAAGACCTTCCGCGGGCAGCAGGTTCCACATTCTAGAAACTCTAGGGATAAAAGAACGAACAAAGTGGGAAGTTTGGGACCTGCCCAGTTGGACCGTGTAGGGATGCATACGCGCGGCACCACAATACAATGTGTTTATGCCAGTTAAGGTTACTTTCAAATGTGACGCCCACAAGATTGAAGGTGTCTTTGCTCTCTAAAACTTGGCCACTCATAAGTAGAGGATGAGTATTTGATGACTCTTTTCGCGAAAAGGAACATTGTGTTTTGGATGCATTAAAATGGACGAGATCTTTGGCGCCCCATTCCAATATTAAATTAAGATCCTGTGAAAGAGATATCTGCATCGATCTGCGTTTGTTGTCCAAATCAGGTGTAGTGATGGGTTTAGGAACCTGAAAACTGAAGTGAAGGGTACTATCGTCGGCGAAACTATGAATGGAATTAGTTGTGGACGAGAGAAGGTCGTTGATGTGAAGAAGAAACAAGGTTGGTGCCAGAACTGAGCTCTGAGGCATTCCAGCATTTACTTGGTGAAAGCTTGAAGAATGGCCGTCCACAATAACTGATATACGTTAATCAGATAGATAAATAGGGAGCCAAGTACAGAGTTTACTTGAAAGATGTACTTAATGTGATACCTATGTAAAGCTCTTTAAAAATCTTTTAATGGTAATATTAGTAATAATATACAGGGTAGGATAAAAAATGAATATTTTTTAACAAAGCACCCTATATATTATATTACCAATAATAATATCTTAAAAAAGCCCTTAAGAAAATACACCATTAAGTAAATGTTGCTTTATTTTTTCGGAAATATGGCGATCTCAATCAGGTATTTGGGTAATTTTTTAGGTACCGCAATTTCGTAATGGGTAAAGATATTGACTTTAAATTCTAGGGTTGTAAAGTACTCGTCAGGAGCTTTAAAATGATGTATCACTTAAACCCCCTTTCATTTAGAAGTTTTGGGGTGGTGGCTCTGGGGGTAAAGAGGTTGATGGGGAGATGTCCGGTTGTTGCATAAAACGTTCTTCCTCAATAAATATCTTGACGTGTTTTCCCACATCTGTGCAGAAAGTTTTTTTTCCAAGATTAGATACTATGTTTTATTCATTTTACTCTTATTTTATCAATTTTTTTAGCACTTCTAAACATGCAAATTGTTAGTTTTTTTGCAAATTTTCCTAAAACCGAAATAAGTTATATTGGTAATAAATTTACACTTTTTAATTTAACTATCTTCCTATTTATTAAAATTACCAAGATTCCGATACATTTAAATTTTGAACAAACTGTATCAAACTATCTGATTTCTATTTAACTCATAAAACGATTCACAAAGTATGCAACTTGTTGCACGACAGGTTGTACAGCCCAAGTTGATTTGACCATTGAAACGATAATCGCATAAATTGGGGCGTTGTGTTCATCAATTCAAGTTGCTTCTGTTTCGATGGACCATTCTACTTGAGTTGTACAACTTATCGTATAACAAGTTGCATAATCTGTGGGCCGTTTTACAATAAATTCTCCAACTTACTGCGCCACAAAAGATACAAAAAAATCTGCTTTAAAACACTTTTTAAATACAGGGTTATTGATTTTAAAGTAAACTGGGCCTTATTTTTGAACTTCTTTATTTTTTAAAAAACGAATATAGCCATTTCGTGTATTTTTTCGTAGGATTTAATAATTTAATTAGAAACTCATTTGAAACAAAAACAAAAGAGATACAGTACAAGTGATTTTTTAAATGGAATACCCCGTATATTTTTATATCAATGGATAGAGATTTTCACAAGGAATTTGGCGATATAAGGGTTGCTTAGTTTATTTCCTGCGTTTCTAATGCAATTGATTAAAAATTGCATTACACTATAAAGATAGTTTTACCTAAAAACCTGGCTGCCATAGGTCACAGGTGCTTACTTGTCAAAGTCGAGAATTTTAAAAATAAACTTGTTAATTTTTGTGGTAGGTTTATAATGAAGTTTTCATCAGAAGAACGAAATAATAAATCTATTTCTAAACCCAAAAAGTAATAAACGTATTTTTAAAATTATCGATTTTGACAAATAAGCACCTGTGCCCTGTGCCAGCCAGGTTTTTTTCAGATGAAACTATCCTTATAGTATAATGCAGTTTTTATTTAATTGCATCAGAACCGCAGAAAATAGACAACCCCTATATCACCAACTTCCTCCTGAAAATCTCTCTCCATCAATATTAAAATATACGTGGCTTTTCCATTTAAAAATTCGTTACTCGTGCTGTAACATTTTTGTATTTGTTTCAAATGTTTTTTAATTAGATTATTAAGTTCTACGGAAAAAAATACACGAAATGACTTTATTCGTTTTTTAAAATGGTAAAGGAAAGTTCAAAAATAAGGCCCTTTTATTTAAATATGAATAACCCTGTACATATCTCCAAAAACAACTTTTGACATAATTTCTGACCTAATTTTAATGGAGAAAGTAATCTTTTGCAATATCCACGATACACAAGAGTTTTGAAAATATAACAATATCTTTAACGATCTTCTAAGCTCACAAGATTTATTAAACTTAATGCAAAAATTATGCTAATTTGTTTAAGAAGTTTAACCTTTTCAAGAAAATGTATATAATTATTTTATTGTGAAAAATGGTGTTTTAATGCAGAATACACGGACATTAACGATCAGATCAAAAGGTTCTTATGCGATATGTATTATTAACAAATATTAAGGAATATTTTTTAAAATCAAGAAACTAATTTAAATTTTAACTTAGAGAAAAACGGTAATTCAAATAATAATAATCTATTATTGTAGTTAAAGTAAAATTAAAATGAAGTAAAATACAGGGCATCAACCAAAACGTAAAGATTTGAAAATTAATGAAATGGAAAGATACCTGACTAAGATGTAAAAGCCATGTACAGACTTGGAAACAATCGGTGCAACGTTGTCGGCCAACTGTGTCTTGTAATAAAATTCTGGAGCAACAAAGTTGGCCAACATTTACAGATACAAGTGTTTCGTGTCCACACTAGTTTCGGCCAAATGGAAATTGCTGAAAGCGTGGTGGCAGAGAGAATTTCTACGGGAAGGAGTTTATTACGGCAATTGAATAATTTTTGTCTCTTTGTTTTTTGATAAAGATCTTTCATAAACATGGAAGATTCTTAAGTATTTTGATGAAAATTAAGTTAAGCTCGACAAAATAAATCGTTTGCAAAATCAAAATTAAACGTTTATAAACCTACACGGTATCAGCTAAGTGAAAAGGTTCACAGGCATTGCGTGGAAAAAAGACGGTCTAGCGCCTGTAGAATACCTACCAACAGGTAGAGATTAAATAAATAATTCCGGCATCTAAACAAGGTGACACCCCACGAAATGCGTCGATATGTAAACAAAAATGCCAAAATAGAGATTTTCATCACAATTTAAATCTATAATATGTAAATATGTACAGAGAGGATATTAAAAGTCCTACCCCCTCCCTTTATCTTTTAAATGGGACAAGATATCGATATTTGGTGAAATTTGGGTAAAAGGGTATCCCTTAAATTACATTACTATAAAAACAATTCCGGTCACGTGGCCTACTGTTAAGGGCGTACTAGCAACTTTTTTTTCAAATGGAAAGAGGAACCTCGTTTTAAAGGTCTTCTAATTCTCTACTTAAAGCCAATTTATTTTTTTTTCTTTAAATCTTTTTCCACCCCCTTTGGTAAATGAAAAATGACAGAGGTAAGTGATCCTACTGCCAAAATTTTTTAATTTTTTGTTCATCAATATGTTCTATGTGGCAGCAACAATATCCTATTACGAGATCCCAGTGCCCCTAGCGAATGAAAACAAAGTTCAAAGTTGAGGCCAGCCGTATGTCCATTACATTCTTTTTTTATTTCTTTGATTTTTGGGCATTTTAAATTTTGGCACTTAGACCACCTAACTCTGCCACTTTATAAATATAGCTAAGGCGGTTTTAATGATATTTAGGACAAGGCGCGCAATCGAATGGTAAGCAAATCACGTTGCAGCGGAGCGGTAAGCCAGTGATAGGTAAAATCTCTAAAATCTGCGTAAATAAATAAAGAAGCAGGCATTAAAACTTGTAAAGTAGTGGTAAAAGATAAAATGCTGTTTGGCAAGTTTGTGGCGTCAGTGGAGATTGAGAACCACTAGTCTGCAAAATGTTTAATTTTCGAGGGCTTTAAAGATTTTACCTGCCACTATATCACCACCTCGGTGCCACTTTAATAGACATACACACGAAGAGGCATTTCTTCGTACCTACCTGAATGTAGGTACGAAGGCAAGTCTGTCAGTAAGACCGATGCTATAAGTTTGCATTGGATATCGCCGTCAGTTCAGTAAACACACATGCGCACTTATCTGCGAGCCTCCTTTCAGTTTAGGTAGGCTCGAAGGTCTGACTGATCGTGTATATGCCTATTTACTTGCTTGTCACTTTAGTGCACGCCTTGCTTAAGAGTTGCAGTTCTTTTTAAAAATTCAGTATGTGTTTTTATGAAACATAGTAAATTTCTACCTATATTTTATCTACCTAGCTCATTTTTTCGTTTGAAACAATACCACTCGACCAAACAATCTCAGCCCGTACGGAATCACGTCTCTGAATTATTTCCGTGTAAACAACCAATAATTCTATTGTCTGAAGTTCTCACAAATCAATATCGAGAGCTTGAAACCTCGTACTTCGATAACCGATAAGATCTTTGGTGTTCTGAATCAACGCTACCCATTTTTCGTCTATTTTTTTTTTTGTAGAAAATAAGTCTAGTTTCGAAATTACGTGTGGGATGTACAGGGTTATCCAACATGGATTGAACACGGAAAAAAACTTCTTAATAAGTATGCAATTGTAAGCTACACAGGGACAATGTGTAGCACTATAGGCCCCAGGTACACGTAGCAGAAAAACTGTCTCCGTTTTTGTAGCAAATAATGTGCAGTAGTATTTAATACTTTTGTAGCAGTACTTTATGTTACCGTTTTCAATACTACTATAATGCAGTCAAGATTCATATTTGGTTACTGTTGTTAGCTACTATCATTCACTTACGAAACCTTAGAGCTCGTTAATTTTCATAGCAGAATATTAATGACAAAAATTATACTTAGAACGTCAATATTAAACATATTTAACACAATTTTTGCGTTACACTCTTATAGCACACAACGCCTTTTGTTACTTTTCATAAACAATGTCATATTTTTGGTTTTTCTAGTTTTTGGTTTAAAAACCACACTGTTATCCAGGCTATCTAGACAATTAGTATTATGGAATCCGCTTTACCTTTTTAATAGGTTCACCAGTTAACTTAGATACAAGAAGTACCTGAAAATGCAAAATTTTCCAAATCACCCTGTAGTTTAGAAACTAAGAGGGCTGTCACGGCTTTGTTTAAATCCTTCCTTTCACAATAAAGTAAGTCAGGTTTCTCAAAAACCGCAGGGATCTGTTTTTATTAATAACTAAGAAACCCCGCCTTTCCAACCAAAATGGGACACCCTGTACATCTGTGTCTCCGAGTATATCTCTATCCATTTTTTTCGTATAATAACCGACTCTCAGATGGAGCTATAGATGGGTCCATATTTAATTAATTCTGAAAGCAATACCGCAGAGTACACAAAAAATGATAAAGTAAACAAACCTTTTCGAATGCACATAGCCTCGAACAGAGCCTGATTACATATTTTTAGATAAATGATAAAAAAACATTACTAAAACACGTATCACGTACTTAAAAAACATTCTCTTAATTCGCCCTCTCCTATAAAAAACGATTTTTTGCTGCAATAAATCATTGTTCACAAAAGAGTTTCTTTATCATTTTTTGTGTATTGTGTATCTCAAAGTATATCGCTTTGGCTTTTGACGGCAGTACTCCAATATACCTGCCGACAGCAATAAAACTGCGGATCAGTAGGTTTAAAGGGCAGAACATTAGGGACGGACTCTAATAATATAAAGATTTATAATTTATTATTTATTTAAGTAGGTATAATCTTAAAATTGCATTAAGAAATTAAAAATATGCAAAGTTTTAATAATTAGAAATAACTTTATAACTATATTATTATATTATCTATACGTACCTACCTAATTACATTTTTATCTAAATAATACAAAGATTGTGTATCGAGCCATGTTTCATCAAGGTAAATTATGGATCTGTTTTTTAACCTATATCTTTTAATTTCTTGAAGGTAATTAAATCTCCAAGTGCGTAATCTGTGCGATTCCATTACTACTTGTCTTTTGTCTATTTTGCGGTATTTAAATCCCATTTTACAAACAACTCTATGGAGGGTGGCACGGCTAATATTTATATTACTGTCGTCTTCTTCTAGCTTCGTTTTTAGTTTATCCAAGGTAGGAACAACTCCGCTTTTATAAAGACAATATATTTTCCTTCTAACTAGGTCTTGATCACTATTGTCTATACGGTGAGATCGAAAATCACTACGCTTTTTTCTTTTGTTCAATTCTTCACTATTAATAATATCCCTTTACGACGATATTGGAGTTTTTGTAAGTAGACAGGTTTCTTTTAAAGCTTCTTGTTTAATAAGTCCCCTACTGATAAAGTTTCATACACATTTTTTACAACCTGTTTTGCATCTAACGACAAATGATTTCGACGCGACATAGTTATAATATATGTATTCTCGTAAAACAACTTTTTCAAAACGCACAGTAAAAACGGTTATTCAACACTACAACTAAAATATTAACAGAAATATTTAAATAAATTCTACTCAAGAGATATTTATATCTGGCCCACCCCTGTCACTATGAACTCATAGGTTTGCCCAATATCAACAGGTCATAAATCATTAAAGGTTTATTGGGGTATTGCCCGTCAAAAGCCAAAGCGATATACTTTGAGATACACTATACTTGGCGGCATCGCTTTCAGAATGAATTAAATGTGGACCTATCTTTACGCATTTTATCATTTTACTAAATAACATTACACCAGGCTGACATCGAATGCTTCCAGCCATTGATTATGACTCAATATCTCATTTGTTTGCTTTTATTACATTTTAATTACTTTTAGCAACATTTCTATGTCCCCACTTTATATGTTTAATACCATATGTTGGTATTATTTAAAATTGTTGACCAAATTTCTATTAATTCTTTAAACTATCCTCATGTCTATATCATGTAATTAAAATTGTCGGTAATACATTTAAACTATTTTTTACGGACAAAATAATTGTATTTTAGGTATATTTTTATTAACTTGGCATTACAATTACCGCTTAGAAACTTAAAAGTAAGAAGGCAATTAAAAATATCCTCGTTAAACATATTTTATCTTTAATAAACAATTTTAAATATTTTGTATAGTAAGAACATTTTAAAAGCGCAAATTCGGTACCCTTTGAAAATAATACAAAAAACATAAAAAAGGCCGCCTGCAATCGGAATATTTTATACAAAGGCGCCGCTATCCTTTACAGCGACGCGCCGACACACTATGGGATAGAAATCCATTATTTTGGCCAAAAAGCAACTTTGAAATTTTAATGGCTTATGCTGTGTATTTCAAAGTAGATACTCCAAACTACATGTACGCAAAATTATAAAAGGATATGACGACTTCTATTGGGGTAATAAGAAACTTGAAAATGTATTTTAAATAAACATAAATATACAACATTTAATCTACTTGGTTTATTATTAGCCTTGTTTACTAAAAAAAGTAAAAGAGTTTAAATAATAAGAGCTATTGTTATGTTTCCGATGCCGTCTCACGAAGTCTCGCTACTTTTGTCAAAGATTTTTTACCTTTTTCTTTATCAGTTTTTGCACTTTTAATTGCCTTCCTACTTTTGCTACTTCTGAGTGTCAGGACAGATACAAGATTTTTTTTATAATTTACAAGGTTTTCCATTTTAAAATTTAATATGTTTTGTCCTACACTGTATATCCTAAAAGATAAAAGCATTCTGATGAAAGATATGGATTCTACAGAATTTACCCAACAAAACAGTGTTTTTATTTATTTTATACGTTAAAAAATAAAAAAGTTGGAAAGATGTATCTCTATTAAGCTTCTAAGAATAATTTAAAACTATTTTTTAGATTTGGATGGTCATATTTCCGAAACTAATTGAGATAGACACATCAAATGTAGTATTTTTAAAACATTTTAAAATATTTTTTGGTGGTGATATAATATTCAGGGTATTCCATTTAAAAAATGTTTACCTATTGTCGTACCCTGTATATCATATGAGATAATAATCATCGGATTACTGATTAGAATACTACCGAATTAACCAAACAAGCTGACATTTCAGTTTATTTTGTACAATAAAAAATAATAATGTTAAGGGGGCTATAAATTTATAATAACATATAATAAGTTTTTGGTTTCCAAAAAGCATTTGTAATGATCTATAATATTTTTCCAGTAAAAAGCACCTCATTTTAAGTATTTTGGTAAGTTTCAGAATTTTGACCAAAAAAATAATTTCTATCCCATAGTGCGATGACCAGCTGCATCAACCGGCATATCATAAAAGAAATATAGCAAAGGCGGCCGCGAAGAGAAGCATGCCGATTTATTTGCTTTAAACTTTTTTGTGATTTTTTTTTCTTATCAAAGAGCACCGAATTTACATTTTTAAACTGTTCCTTCTTTATACTTTATTAACTCTTGAAGTCTCTTCTGAAATTAAAGTTAGGAAATAATTTATAGAGATTTATTTTGCTAGTGCGATTGACAAAACAACTATCTCGCATTTATTATTTTAAATCCTCTACTACTGTAATCTAATTATTA
The DNA here is from genome assembly GCA_014170235.1 of Listronotus bonariensis. Taxonomy (NCBI): domain Eukaryota; kingdom Metazoa; phylum Arthropoda; class Insecta; order Coleoptera; family Curculionidae; genus Listronotus; species Listronotus bonariensis. The sequence goes on along the minus strand of JACEGR010000330.1, from coordinate 55,420 downwards.
CCTACAAGTTTAAATAAAATTACAAATGTTTTTGATAGGATAAATTTCAAGCTATTCCTAAAGGTTTGGAAAAATAATTTTAAATGAAAATAAATAATAGTTTAAAAAAACTAAAAAACACACGCTTTATATGCAACCGAACTAAAAATAGAAAATAATATTTCATTACAAAGTTTGTCACTTCCAGAGTAAAAAAGCGTAGGGTGCATTTTACTATTTTTTCATAACTTGTCCCTCATAGATATTTGCAAATATAATAAATTATAACATTTAATATATTAAGCACTTACACTTTTATTCTGAAGTGACAAACTCTTTGTAATGAAAATTATTTTCTAATTTTTAGTTCGGTTGCATATAAAAGCGTGTTTTTGGTTCGATATATCAATTAATAGTTTTTTAAAAATAAATGCTTGGAAAGTTTATTCACTAAAAATTCCTTCGCCATTTGTCAAGGAACACAGAGGATCTGTAAGGGAATTTATTTATCCTGGCGGTCTAATCAGGATAACGGGATACTGTTTTTAAATTATTGCATTGTCATCGGTCCTTGATATGTGTGCAAAGTTTCAAAGTGAGTCATGGAAGCTGGTAAAAATTAGGCTCAAAGATTCCGTTACATAGATAGATAGATAGATAGATAGATAGATAGTTACAACCCAAGCTAATAAAGCGTGTTAAAAGAAAGTTCATTTAAAGCCGCCTCCAGGTTTGTACCACATCGCGCAACTGTACCATAGCGCAAACCACGTTGCGAACAAAAATTTCGCAACCACGTATACAGCATCGAACAACGCTTGAAACCTTGCAGTGCAACCATTTTATACGATCCTTAGTCCCGTTACACATGGGACGTTACAAGCGTCCTACGCCGTACGCCCTGACAAAAAGTTTTGCATTGAATGTAAGTCCCGTTACACATGAGGCGTACAAACGCCCCACGCCCTACGCATGATGCGTTGAAACTAATATGAGGAGCGATCAAACAAAACGTAATAACTCCACTTTGATCAATTTTGAGTAAATAGCAAAAATGTTCTAACGAAAATGTTTTAGACAATGAAAAAATCCTACTTACGGAATTAGAAGCAGGATAATTAAATTATATTAAACATATATATTTTAACAAATATTTTATTTATTTAAAGGAATTATTCTTAAAAATAAAATGGATTTATTACGTTTTGGTTGCTTCATTTGGATTTATAACATTTAGTTTGATTTTTAATTGGCTTTAATACGGTTTGTACGAATGATAATAATAAAAATTTAAATATCTTATTTAAAAACTTATGCATTGCTATTAAAAAAACATTATGAATATTGATATAAAAATAACTGGCAAAAATAAAAATTAATATGAGCACCATGATCCAACTCTAGGCAGGAGGTGCAGAACATAGAAGGTCCTTGTACCAGGATAATGTCAGATCCTCCATTTTTTACCAAAATCTTCCTGTAACAGATGCCTGAGGGATGGTTTTTTCTTATCCGGAATAGAATTAGATAGTGGCATCATGTCCAGAAGTTAGTTTTTGTTAGTTTATCCTCGCTTTGTTAAAATTTTTGGATTTTCTGTAGCGCCTCAAATCTTAAATTCTGATAGCATACAACCCTTAATGTTTTTTTGCAATTTTTCTTAAATAAATTATTTTTAAATCGGAAATACCCCCTATTTTTTTAAAGTCATTAGTAGTCCTTTTTATCAAGCAAGCCAAGCAAGTTCCAGTCATTGCAATGGCGACTTTGACAACACCAAAGTTAGAATATACATTTTTGTATTCATCTTTTGTTTTTACTACAGAAATTTTTTTCATGACTTTTCTGCTCGGCCGAAAACTCTGTCTGCCGGCAGAAAACTATGACCTCGTACAGGAAGTTGTTATTCTTTCTTTTTCCACATTCGGAGGGGCTTTAATTTTTAGCCAGTAATATTTAGGGCATAAATAATATTCTAATTCTTGTTCTGCCCCCACATCCATCGCAGAATAGCCTGAGTAATTTTTTAAATCTAAATTTAGAGAATCTAGGTAATCTAAAAGAGCAGAACCTACTTGAATGGAGCCTCTACCAGCTAAGTTTTCGGAACAATGTAAGTGGATTTATTACACTTTGTATGAAAACAAAATAATTTTGGATTTATTACATTTGGAATGAATTGCCTATGTTTGGGACTCAATTAACATAGGATTTATTGCGTTTTAAATGATTCTGACATCGTGGTTGGATTTGTTTTACGTTGAATTAAGGCGTACTGCATCAAGCTTAAAAAAGTTAAAAATGGATTTATTACGTTTTGTTTGATCGCTCCTCATATAACCTTTCTCATACAGTACGCGTTCGGTTACATTACTTTCAATGCCAAACTTTTTGTCAGGCGTAGTGCGTAGGGCATATGGTAGAGAGCGAAGGGTGAGGGCATTCGTAGGTCTAATGTGTAACGGGACTAATACAACCTAACGCGTATGCGCGTCGCCTGCATGTGAAAGTTACTTTTAATGCATCAGGCGTAGGGCGCAGGGCTTTCGTACCTCTTATGTGTAACAGGACTTACTTGTACGACGTCGTTGCGTACTACAAAAAAAAAAAAGTATTTAAATAAGGTTTTTTGATATGGATCAAGAATGCTAACGATTGAGGGAATGTCACCAGATATGAGAACAAGAGAGTTGGACTTAGGAGACACACAAATTGTACGAATTGGAGGAAAAATACTGTTTGGTTCAAAAGAGAAATTTGAGCTGCTAATTTATTTGTTATCGCACAAGGGTAAATATTGTTTATCTTGTTTATCAACGAATTGTATTCATAACAAGTTTATCTTTTGTATCTTTAATTTTTCTCTTCATATATTTTAATGGTTTACTTGACCCATTGTACCAAACTTATCATCGATCTTGGTCGGATATTTTTTGATGGGCTAATTAATATGTTAATGCAAAATAAGTGTCCGTCGCTTACATGCAATTTTGAGGAGAGAATTTAAGATGACGATGCGATAAACTCACGCTAATTTTTAAATAAATCACTTTGCATATTTATTGTATTTTATTGGGTTGATGGTGGGAATGTGCGGAATGGCGGCAGGTAATTATGGGGTAAATTAAAAAATAAAATAATTAGAGTGTCAGCGGTATAATTGTTTAACCAAGGCAGCTTGTAGGGCATAAAGATGGAAAGTTGAGCTTTGCTAATACAGACACGAGTACAAAAATCATCATTCTTTTTTGACAGCCAAGAAAAAAGGTCTTTCTTTTTTATGTCATTTATTTCTTCAAAATAGAGATATTTCTTTTTTGTTTATTATTCAGTACTCACAGTGTAGTGAGCTTATGAGACTGTTGGACAAAATTTATGATGATTGAGCTAAATAACATAACACATAGGCAATGTAAGGAAAAAAATCTAACTAAATCCCGGCAAGTAAACATGCGTGTCTAATACTGCTGTTTTGTTATTCTTTTACTCGCCGATGAACCAAAACTGCTTGCTTAAGCAGTATATTCAAAACTAATTTATATAGACATATCAAATGTGGTATTTTTGTAAAGCTCTTTGTACAATTCTTATAATGGTAATATAATATACAAGGTGTTGCATTTAAAATATACTTTTTTCTACCTTGTATATATTAAGACATAATAAAAATTTGATATTTAATTTAAAGACTCCAAAATTAACCCAATTAATGATATTTTTTGTATTTTAAGGTGTAAATTTTTAATTGGACTTCAAGTAGTATTTAATGAACTGTAATTTATACATTTTGTATGTTTTTTAAAATTATTAAAAATATGTTTTAGCTATACAGAGTGTCCAAGAATATGTGGGCAATCTCTCGGATTCATATAGAACTGTAACAAGTTCCTATTTTATTTTTCTAAAGCCTCTCTTTACAGAGATATGTGCCCTTAGGGGACGCCGCTGGAAATCAGTTTTTCTTAAATAAGTTTTATATTACTTGATATGATAAAATAATTTTTTTAATAAGATAAATACAAAACGGAACTCTTTAAAATGGCATCCTTGTAAAATATTTGCTTTCAATATTTTGCCAGGGGCGGACTATTCCTTCCACAATAGTACTAATTATTTTTACACCCTGTATAATAAAGATATAAAAATATTATTTTTAAATAGCTTAAACCCTTAGCTAAAAATAAAGTTATCCCTGACCGATATTAATAAAGTAAAGCGTTTTCGTGGAAAACAACATTTTAATAGGGTTGTATTTAATAATTTTGTTTGTCAGTTAAACATAAACTCCCTCTTATTTTATTCATTATCTAGCTTTAATTATAAAAGATTATGGGACCCGTCACAATGCTGAAATATTATTTTTTAGTTTCTATCTATGAGGGAAAAGTTATGAAAAAATAGTAAAATGCACCCCACGCTTTTTATTCTGTTATTATCTTAAATTTTATTATAATTCTATTTTTGAGGTATATAATTATGATTCATTGTTTGACCTTTTATTACTGTAATACAAACTCTTTGTAATGAAAAATTATTTTCTAATTTTTAGTTCGGTTGCATATAAAAGCGTGTTTTTTTAGTTCTTTAAAACTATTATTTATTTTTCATTTTTAGTTCGATATATCAATTAGTGTTCTGCGGACATGTGATATTGAAATGTTTCACGAATTATTTCGTAATCTAATTATTTCATTTAAAGCTTCACTGTTGCATGGGGTTTCAGAACGCAACTACTCCGAACAAGTTTCTGTCAGCCTTACGCTGAGACTACGTATGAAACTGCACGCATGCGCAGATCGCGCACTAGCTCTTTCTCTGTTACTCTCCTACAGAAAATCTATAAAGGAATTTATTTATCCTGGCGATCCTAATCAGGATAACAGGATACTGTTTGCAGATTATTGCAAGATTAAAAAAATTATTTATTTTTAAAGTTTTTTTGGTACCATTTTTGATGTCTCTACTAAACAAAAACTTGTTTTACTCGAAAATCCTTCAATTTATCGGCATCAAACAGAAGTACCTTTTCTTTTAGTCAAGGGCTTAAACTAACCAAAAAGACTAATTTTATTTCTTTATTATACAGGGTGTAAAAATAATTTACACTATTCTGTAAGGATTACTTGAGGCGCGCTTGTGGCTGCTCCGGTTGTATCGGCAGCATCGATCTCCGGAGTTAAGCAGTGAAGTGCGCGCCCATAACTTGGATGGGTGACCGGCATTGTCGGTTTTAGGCAACGGCACGCGGTGTTCTGCTCGGGGGTGAACGAACGGACCGTGCAGCAACCATCCAAGTTATGAAATGAATGGTGTGTGAATGGGAAGGAGTAGGGGTCAAGGTACAATAAGCCTTCAGGCTGCAGTGCACTACCTAGGGGGACGGTCGTCGGACCTGGGTGGGATGTCCCCGAAAGGGCGAAAGAAAAAAAAAAGGATTACTCCGCCCCTGGCAAACTAAAGTAGGCAAGTATTTTACAAGGATGCCATTTAGGAGAGTCCTTTCTACTTGTACTTATTACTTTATTATATTCTATTATACCAAGAACTATAAAAGTTATTTAAGAAAAACTGATTTTCAGCGGCGTCCTTTAAGGGCACATATCTCTGTAAAGAGGGGCTTTATAAAAAAAAATATTGGAATTTGTGACATTATTTTCACGTGTTCTATTGGAATCCGAGAGATTACCCACATATTCTTGGACACCTTGTATATTATCCTAAAACCTGATGTATGGTATGGGTGGTGTTCTGAATAGTATTTCTTTATAGATATTTGCCGATGTCGTAAGATGGCAAAATTGCACAGGTGATGGTGAAAACCAAAAGCACTTTGCCGTAGTTTAAAATAAATTTAATTTTCACGTATACAGGGTGATGAAACTTAAGTCGGCACAATTACTAACTTCTTTAGAACTTCCGAAGATATGAATTAGGGTAAATTAGTAAATTTGTATTATTTTTTCGCTAATTAACGTGCTGTCAACATAAAAACAATTGACCATCGGGTTTTCGACTTATTGCAAAAAACTAACCTTTTTTATTATATATTATATGTATTGTATATTATATCACCATTCTAAAGACCTATTTAGTTGCTTTAAAAGGCCCGCATATTATATATCCAATTTTTAATAGTTTCAGCAATATGACCATCCTCAGGAATTTTATGGTAAACTGGCATTTTTAAAACAAAACACCCTGTATAAAAAATTTAAAGAGTTTTAGGAAAATACGATTTGATATGCTTATCTCTTATAGTTTAAATAATATGGCCGTTCAAATCTGAAATTTATATTAAATATTTATTATATCTACAGCTCTGAGCTATAAGCACTAATTTTAGTGTCAAAGAGAAAATAAACACTATATCTACTATTTTTTAGATTTGAATGGCCATATTTCCAAATCTATAAAAGATAGACATTTCAAAAGTGATATTTTTCTAAAGTTTTTTAAAATTTCCATTTAATGGTGATGCAATATACAGAGTGTTTTATTTAAAAATAACGGTTTACTGTTAAATTCCCGAGGATGGCCATATTTCAGAAACTAATAAAAATTTAATATATCACATGAAAACTTTTTTAAAGCTCTTTTATAGATCTTTCAAATGGTGATAATATATACAGGGTGTTCTATTTACAAAAAGTAAATTATTTGTAATAAAGTTGGCAAGACTTTTCCGGCACTGATCAACATGGCCGAAAAATGGGAGATGTGACGTCATAACACGTCAGAGAAATATGGCCGAATGTGGTGACCCTATATAGACCGACTTTGCTAGAACTTTACTTTTTTATCATAATCGACTACGTATCTCTAATAATTAGGAAGTTAGCAATAGTGCCGACTTCAGAATGATCATCCTGTATACAAGTTTGGTCTTTCTATTGTTTAAAATTTAAAGCATTTAAACTTTAAATTGATTATTTTATTGCTCCACTTTATGGATTGGCGCATTCTTACCCACCCAAATAGAAATCGATTAACGTAGAGCCATTGGTAGAGCACTAAAAGACCCATCTGGGCAATATTATGGCCGCGTGCTGGAAACTAAATTAAGCAAGAGGACGTCGTGTGTGGCGTATTGAAAACGATGATGAATCGCAGGATTAAAAATAAAGAGTAAAAGACTTTGTTCAACTATATTATAAAACATCCGCTGCTCAATAGGGTCTTAGCAACGATTCATTGTTGTAAATAGATTTTGATTTTTGATATTATTAATCATAATTAAACAGTATTTAAAAATCAAGAATTAAATACCAGGATTCGAATACTGGTATACACGCGTGGCTGCAACAAATCGATACACACGGAGCTGCAGCTACCAGCTTGTCTTTTAGTTCGATGAAAAGGGTTAATTATACCCCAAGGTTGTCTATTCAGAATGCGCCCCCTGATATCATCCTTTTTTACCGAAATTTATTCTTTATTATTTTAGCATTAATCAATCTAGAGACAGCTTATCCGCACGAACAACGTACGGCAGAAAGAAAAAAAGAGGTCTAGTCTGTGACTTGTTAAAGTTTATTACTTAAAATTAGGTATTTAACAAAACTAATTTGTCTTTACTTCGCCACTGTACATCCATATCGTTTTATAAAATCGTGCTTTAAGTAGGTCTCTGCAACGTTAATTGCTGTATTCCTTTTATTATGCTCCAGAACCGCCCGGAACGATACCATAAGTATTCCTTTTACAATGTTTTGACATTTTTTCACATTGTAGAACCGTTCTTGACACTATTGACAGTTCAGAGAACAGTTCAGAATGGTTCTACAAGGTAAAAGGAATACACTAATTGTAAGAAGTCTATTTTATTTTGTAAATACTTCACATTTTTATGAGGGCAGCACCTCCTAGAGTCGCCTAAATTAAGCAGTAATGCCAAAACCATCAAATTTTTGGCATTTAACTAATTTTACTAAATAATTAAAAAGACAAAATACTTGGGCAAAAGTACATTTTAGAATAATTAAAAGTGTGTAATTTTAAAATGTAAATAATTTTGAAAGTCGCAAAAGCCAATCCCGTACCTATATTATTTAAAAAAAGAAGTTTAGAATATTTCCTTGTCCTTACAGACTTTGAGGTTTAAAATATGGCAGTAAGGGATTTACGGCGAAACATCAAGTATGTTATACAAATTTGCCTGTTGAATAATCTTGTTGTAAATAGATTTTTGGTCTTGGCCAAAATTTTATAATGGTCAAAAACTATTTTAATTAATGGTTAAAAACGTCACCATCCCTTGAAATTTAAAATTTTAACAAAATTGTCCCTAGTTTTTTGGTAAATAATTTTTAAGGTTGATTAAAATTTATTTCACAACTTACGAGTTCAAACAACTTTACAATGTTGCCACTGCTTATGTGAAAAGAGCCACGTTAAATAAATATGCCAACAAAGGAAAAAAGGGATATCGTAGCTTGTATCTTTTGTGACGTAGGCACATTTCAATTACGTCTATGCGTTTTTTAAAAATAATTTCGTGGGCATTTCCACAAAAGTGCTAATTTTATTTTTATTACAAAAAATCTTGCAATTTCCGGTTAAATTTGAAGGAAGGAAATAAAATTCAATCTATCTACACTAAAAATGTCCTACTTTAGGTGTACATGGCTAAGGGCCTATTAAACTAAAACTACACTTGTTTTAGATATATTTTAAATCGTTATTACCCAAAAAAAAACAACAAAAATCAATTTTGGTATTTAGTAAATTGTAAAAAAACTGTTATTATGGATACATGTAAATTTTTTTCTGACTCAAAAATATAGGGTTCCTAATCTTTATGGTTGCTGTGACGATCTGTATGCAAATTGGTTTCCAACATGTTTACGTAACTGACTTCCGAATAGGTACGAATATCGAATTAGTTATAACAAAGGATTTTGTGATTGTTTATAAATTTGTTTATTGAACTAGCCAGAACTATTTTCCTTGTTTACTTACAATTATTTGGGCTATATTGGAATTCATGGCAAAATGCGATACAAGTGTTTATTTAAATACGCAACACACAGGTCAAAGCAAAAATGCAAAATTGCTAATAAGTTAATCAAACTCAGCCCAAAATAAATAAACTCTTCTAGGTAATCGGTGTTTGCCTGAGCCACCGGGCGCTTAAGCCGTCTACCTATTTATTAGCAGGAAACCAGGGCCGTGTCTACCAGGTGGTGCAAGTGTGCTAAGCTCCAGCGTCGCTATTCTTGACCATTCACACCCTTCAGGATCACTTGCATCTTATGGAGATTAATCATAAGATGTGAGCGCTCGTGAAAGATGCTAATGGTCCAGAATAGCGCCGCAGAGACGCAATGCTGCTGGGACGAATATTTTAAAAATTTAATTATTAAAAATTGCATCCCATCAATTAAGAATTATCTAAAAATAATTATTTTTATGTCAAACATATTTTATTTCCAGATTAAAAATGTCGAAATTAAAACTTATAAGCAACTATTTACGAACAACAATGAGTTAAGAAAGACTTATTTGGCGCAAATTTTTATAGAAAATAAAGTCTAAAATGCCTTAGATTTAAAATATTTGGTTACAGATTTTGCAAACATAGAGGCCGGAAAAGTTTTATTGAGGTATTTAATACCTATACTTTTTATTTAATTGATTTTTATTTTATTTTTGTAACGTAAGTAAAATATGTATATATTTTTTTGTTATTTAGTTAATAAATTTTTTGTTTTTTAATTTCCAATAAAAAAATCATCGAATTTGTCACATGAGGGGGCTCGTTTTAAAGTTTACGTACTGCAAATTGCGGAACTTGTTATAACTGCCCAAGTTCAAATATGTCGTTCTAAATTGGCCAATTCAAACACGTTCCGCAATTCGCAACTTGCATTTTATAGGTATATGAACTAAGCATTATGCGAGTCAGCCGTCGCACAGTTCAGTGAGCTTGTGGGACTGTTGGACAAAAATAATATATAAAAAGTTATAGAGATAGACAAATCAAATGTGGTATTTTTGTAAAGCTTTTTAGACCATCTTCATAATGGTGTTATAATACACAGGGTGTTGCATTTTAAAAAATCATACTTTTGTCCTACCCTGTATATCCCAAGAGATAACCCGTTTTATAATTCGAATATGACAAAATAAACTTAATAAACTAATTTTTTACCATTAAAAGGAAAAAAGGTAAGGGGGTGTAAATTTATAACGGGACTTCGAATAGTATTTATACTTACTGTATAAAAAAAAAACAAAATAATTTTTATAATAGTGTGGTTGTGCTAATTACTTCTCTCTATTACAACTTTTTTCTTTTGCTCTATTGCCAGAAGCGAAAAACTCGAAAACAGTTACCGTAGGTAATTCTTACAGAGTAAAAACGATCTGTTCATAAAAGTGTTGCAAATATTTGCAATTGTAACTAGGATAGCCTTATTCAACCTACATTAAATTTGCAAAAAATTACAAATATACTTTTTTATAGCTTAGTAAATTTACCACCAAACCAAACAATAAATAAAAATATCCCCAAATTTCTTTCAACGAGAAAAACAAATTGATGGACATTAAATAATTAGGTCCTAAAAATGTAATTATTAAAAAATTACATGTTTTTGTCGTCTTTATCATACAAGACAGATAAAAACCTTTTTTTTTTTTTTTTGAAAAATTTTACAATTTAGGCAAAATTGCAAATGATAAAACTGTTATTATGCTACCTGCACCACAACTACAATATTAGATTTTTATATTATATTTTATAAAAAAACAACAGGGAACATAAGTTGTATCTGTGTATCCTTCGGAAAAATTATTCACAAATTAAAATTATCGAAGCGTTTAAATCTGTTTTAAAGCTAGTTCATACAGACGCGAAAAGCGAATTGCGAAACGCGAATTTCATTCTCATTGGTTAATTCCAAATAAAATTAAAGGCGGTTAATTCACAATTAAGATAGTTTAAAGATGTTGCGAATTCGCAAAATTTAAAATCTAGTGGGCGGGAAACTTGAGCTTATTTTAATTTCTGGCGAATATTCCCGTGTGCACATGCGTAGAAACAAGAAGATATTTGTCATATGTCATTTCAAAAACAATTTTGTTATTATTATTTTTATGTCATTCTATTAGCTGTTTGGAATGTTATTTTTGTGTTCATTTTCTTAGGTATTTTGTGATTTTTGATTTGAATTTATATTAACTTTTTTAGCCCCTTTAATTTATATCAAATTTGCAGCATTTTTACGTCTTAGTTGCCAAATAAATGTGCTATATTCTTTATTCATCACATTAGATAAATGTTAAATTATTTAAAAGAAAAACAAAGAAAATCTTAATAGAACCCAAGCGAAGCCTCACCACCGAAATAAAAACAATATAGAAATTTTGCATCTGTATGAACATGACAAATAAACGCGAATTTTTCGGCCAGATATTCGCTTTTGCAATTCGCTTTTGCGTCTGTATGAATTAGATTTTAGTCACTTTTCTTACAGTCTGAAAATTGTGCATAAGGTCTTAAAACCGCCTTGTATTTTAATATGCCTCTTAAAATACCGAAACCAAATTGTTAAAAAATTATATTTTAATAGTTTCTAATAGATGTGGCAGGAAGACGAGAAATTCCATACATAATGACTTTTCAACGGGGTCCCATCTTAACATATGTAATATGTGAAAAATATTTAACATTCTTTCTACAATACAGTAACTTTTTACTTATTCCTAATGACCCCGGCTTGTCATAAAGAAACAATTTTATTACACTGTAAATTCTTATGTCCTTAGTTTGTGTCCGTAAATATTTTTTATATGTAATATATAAAATGTAGACATATATTTATGTCTAGCTTTTAAATATTTAAAAATAGTATTATAGTGTTCCAAAATAAAATGGTGATTCCCAAAGGTGCAAATCCAACGCAGTTCGTCTATAAAAAGACTCTTGCATTTTGTGTTATTCATGACAACACTACACATTAGTATTTGGCAACAATGCTGATATCACTGCCAAATTGGGCATGCCCAAAAACTCCCAAAAAGCAAATTTAAAAAAAACACAGCTTTAGTGGTTTTAAAAATATTAAGAAGCTAACTAACTTTTTGCTAAAAGTCCAGTGTATAATCTCTTAGCATTCCATAGACTTAAAACTTACTAAATTATATCCGCTTAATTTAATACAATAAAAAAATGGGGAATTTTATTTACAAAAATGAAAACAGTACGTGTATCACAAAATTGGTAAATCTGGCAACAATTTCAATATTACTGTTTAATTCCACCATGTCCAAAATACCGTGGATATTAAACTTGGTCGGTGTAGCTTAAGCGAATTTAAAGATATTTAAGAGTTGCAGTACTTCTGACTAACCTAGTAAAGTCTAAGCCACCTATAATTAATTCTGAAAGTAATACCGCCAAGTGCACAACAAACGATAATGTAAACAAACCTTTTCGAAAGCATAGGCCTCTGACAGAGCCTGATTATAGATTTTTTGGATAAATAAAAAAACATTGCTAAAACGCGTATCACGTACTTGGGAAACATCATCTTATTTCGTCTCTGTCCTGCTATAAAAGCTGACACGTGCCGTAAAGAATTATAAACTTGTCGGGTATATTATTTATTGATGCAATATTGTTCACAAAAAGGTTTGTTTACATTTGATACTTTGCGGCAACCCTTTTAGAATGAATAAAATCTGGTCCCAACTATATATTTCTAGGCCCACAAAAAGTTATAAAATATCATACAGAGTTGGGTCGAATACTAAAATCCTGTATTCAAATACAAATTCTTAATAGTGTATTGTAAACAGTAAATACCGAGGATTCAAATACAAAGAATAAAAAATATTCAAATACAGCTCTTTATAAATACCAGGATTCAGTATTAATAAATACTTTTTAAAGATAAAAAAGGAGCCCTACTCCAAAACAAAAAGACCCCACAAAATTGTCTCTAGAAACCGCTGTACCTTATGCTACGAATCAGTATTAATGAATACTTTTTAAGAACAAAAAAAAAAGGGTCCAAATACATTTTTTTGGTTTTTATTTAATAAAAACCAGGATTCAAATACCGGGATATTAATACCAGAATTCGAATACAGGACCCAAATAACCAAAGACAATTGTAGTTTCACTATAGACTCCCGGAACAATGCTAAATTTTTGGTCTTCTGTTTCGATGCTGGCTTGGCTGAATTTATGAAGCGGCAAATTATACGTACTGTTTTCGTGTGTACTTGATGGATACCCGCTTCATAAATTCCACGAAGCGAGTGTCCAAGCTGATGACCAAAAATTTAGCATTGTTCTGGATGTCTATAGTAAAACTACAATTGTCTTTGGAATAACGAAATATTAATACAAAGCAAGTATTCGAATACCATTTTTCAAAAACGGTATTTACAATCCAGAATATTAAATACTGACCAAAAGTTTTCAGTCAAATAATGAATACCACATAACACACACATGTATTCAAATACTAACACACACATACTTGTAAAAAAATGTAATAGGTACGAGTATTTTTTTTGTAAATGACATATTTTTCGATAAGTTTTTCAGAGTGAGTAATTACACCCATTCGTCAAATGTAAATTGGATGTGTCCAAAAACTCTAAAACATATACTGTGTAAGGCTTTCGCGGCCATCTTTGTAGATTTTGTATCCTTGACGTTTCGCCAGCGAGAGTAGTTGGCATCCTCAGAAGGTTCCCAGTAGACTACTTGCGTACTACTGTGTGCTAGTGTTTGAACTTTTTAAATGATCTTTTGAATGATATTCGAACATCAAGATGTTTGAAATGTTTCAAATATTTCTTCCGAATATTCGTATTTCGTCGTGAACGATCAATCATGAATTCATATTCGTAAACACCGAACACAAATATGAAAGATACCGAATGAATGATGAACGATATTGATATCTAGGCGTTTAATATAGACAACCGTAAAACATACCTCAAACCATTAGTAATCAAACGAACAAAGAATATCAGCTGTAATATTTATGGTTAAATAGCGCCAAAAGTAGAAAATACTCAAAATAAGACGTGAAATAATTCGTTGCCGCAAAAAGCAACAATCTGTCAATCATTTCGACAGAATAAAAGCTTATCGGCAATGAAATATAAAATGTTTCGAAAAATCATTCGCAATGAAATATGAAATGTTTTGAAAGATGTTCGAAAGATCCTTCTCAATGAAATATATATAAAATGTTTCGAAAGATCTTTCCAATATTAAAATCTTTTGAATACAAATATTCGAATTTCTAAATCTTTCGAATATGCACACCACCACGGTGTACCGGCGCGGACGCAGCGAGTATTTATAGGCAGCTTGGGTGGGCGGGGCTTGTTCCGGTTGGTCGTTGTGCAGGGGCGCATCCGCTAAACGCCCGACATGCGCACATAAAGACATGCGCAATAAGCAAGACCAGTTTTTAATTGTTATTAAGTTGTAAATTCTTTTACTTTAAATAAAAAACATTTGGAATTACATCTTCCAACAAATATCACTTCCAAAACAATGCAAAATGAAATGCGGAAATTCTAGACGCCACTGGATTGATCTTTAGCTTTGATTTTTACCCTGTCTTGCCAACTTTTCTCCGAGAAGTGCCCTTCCTTGCGTCCCCGACCTCGAGCCGCCTAAAAGTTGAGGATATGTCGCAACCTTATAAATATAAACTAACCTTGATCAAACCTAAACATAAGGAACAAATTCGTTTGTCAAAGTCAAGGTTGGGGTATTTTGTCGAATCTGAATGTGCCCCAGTTGTTGTTCCTGCCGTGGTGCTAATTTTGTGGTTTTGTGGCTACTACTATGTCCCGGCGCGGACGCAGCGAGTATTTATTTATATTCATGCTATTTTTGTGGTTTTAAGAACTAATATCCACGTTTTGTTAATCTTCATTCATTCTGCAGAATCAACAAAACGTGGATACCAATTCTCAAAACTACAAAAATAGCACCACAGCAGGAACAACAACTGTGCACCGAAGCTGGAGATTAGACTAAAAATTAAGTTATTTTTACTAGAGTGAAAATAAATATGCTTGTATTATAAAATATTATCGAAATAAGATTATAAATACAAATACATAACCTTTCTTTGCCACTTAGTATACATACCAACAAATAGAGAAAACAGAACGTTTCCTACCAGTCTTATTTTATGAGCCCGTTGCCTAATGTTGATGGCTTCTTTTGCCATTATAAAGTTGGTACGAATCACGAAACTGTCGGTGCAACGGCTGCACATCAAGCGATTTATCGTTTCTGCTGGAAGAGATTATTTAGAAAATAAGTTCCCACACATCGGACTATATACGGTAGAAAGCAATTTTAACAATTGGTGTAGAGTACGAGGAGGCATGAAAAACGTGTGAATTCAAAAATTGCTATTTTGTAATGGCGATGATATTAAAAAGTCATAAAATCTTATACGGGTGACAACGAAATTACTAAATTGAAGATATGTTCTATACTGGTTCGGCGGATTTATTGATTAGATGTTATTTTTTGGGTCCACGCCACGTCAGATAAAAAAACCAAAAATTTTAAAAATTAAAAATAAGTAAATAAAAAACTAAAAGTTGACGTTTCAAGTTGTCAAGATAAAATTAAATTAAAATAAAAAAAATTTAATTAAGAAAAATTTAAAAAAGTGCATACATATTATTAAATAAAGATAAATGTGTAGCATCAATATCTGTTAATTTAAATAATACATGGTTAACTTTGCTAGATGCTGAAGTCTCTTCAGGAAAACTTAAAATTAACTAGCTTATAACTTTTTGTATTACAAATAATAAATACACCAGCAACCAGTTATGTACGTCACTATGACACTATAACCAAACAAACATATTTGACATTTAATGTTAAAGGTTTTAGAATTTTCTTAACAAAAAATTTTAATTTTTAAAGTTAAATAATAGTTAATTTTTATTTTTTTTTATTTTAATTTTATTTTATTTTGACAACGGTGGCAGACTTGCCACTGAAACGTCGATTTTGTGTTATTTTTGGAATTTTTAGGTTATTTAATCTGACTTGGAGTGTACCCAAAAATTACATCTAATAAACGAAATTACTATTCACAATTTTATTTCCTTTAGTGAAAGAGAATATTTCTCAAACTTTAGGATGTGTTATTGCTTCATGAGATGCACAGTTTACACTTGAAAATGAACTGAGATAGGACTGCCCGAAACGTTGTGTTAATAGTTAAAAATAAAGACAATGGAAATACGAAATTCTTGTAGTTATTAATTATGAGATGCCAATGTTAGATATAAAAAATTGCCTATTACTTTCGGTTTAACCAGAAGTAATAAAAATTTTAATATTTTAAATAAAACAACCTGTATATTTTTAAAAATTTAAATTCTAGAAGTCATTTCTGGCATAAAACCTTTAGTATAGCCATAACCTATATCTTTTATTTTTATAGAAAACGAAGTTTGAAAAGTTTCGAACGACCTTACAATATACAGTTTCATGGATATTGTGTTGTGATCTGGACCTTTTCAAACGACGTTTTTCTCTAAAATTAAGGAAAGATATCTTAAAACCACTGGCTACTGACTGCTAATTTTTTGTTATGTCATTACTTTCCTAAATTGAAGATATGTTCTGTATTGGTTCGGCCCCTGGAAAAACCAAAAAATATAAAATAAACAACATCAATTACTGTCATAATTATTTATGATCTATCTGATGTAAAAAATACAAATGACTTTTTGAACATTGCAATTTTAATTAATTCTGGTTAAGTATCTTAAGAGTTCTGAGGCCTCTCGTGTAAATAATATTATAGATAGGCATACCCATAAATAAATTGTCTTTAATCTGTCAGTAGAATTTTAAAACAAATTATATAAGAGTGGTACCATATTTTTACCTTTGAAACAGCCCTCAAAGGCGGTGGCGTAGCTAATATGGGACTAGGCGGGGCAGTACCAGGGCCGTATTATCCATTAGGCTGACTAGGCTACAGCCTAGGGCGCGATAAAAAAATAGGCGCCAGACAGGGTAGTAATAGGCGCTAGACAGGGGAGTTTTAAAAAGTTTAGGTTGAGTGGGGATTTTTGGTGACTAAATAATCGCAAATAGACGTGAAAAGAAGAGAATGACTTTTTTGCTCCTCAAAAATTTTTAAATAGGCGCTCCGGGAATTCTAGCCTAGGGCGCCTCAAACAATTAATACGGCCCTGGGCAGTACCACGGGGACTCAAGCTTAGGGGGCCACTTTGAGTTGAAAAAAGGCCCTTGGGTTAAGTACAGAAATACTGAAAACAAATGCCATGAAAAATAAAGAAAAGGACCTTTTTTCTTTTGCTCTTCAAATTTTTTGTGTGTTGCTTAGAAGGTAAGATAAGAAAGTGGAAAATTAAAGAAACTGAAAAAGTAATAAGGATCTTTTTTTGCTCTTTAAATTTTAGGGCATTCACTATACTTTTTGCCCCAGGGCCCCTGCTGTCCTAGCTACGCCACTACTCAAAGGTCTTCATTAACTACCAGTGTACCGTGGGTGACGAATTATTAGATGTTTAACCCATGTTTCCGCCGTTTTGTGGAAGTTGTTGTTTCTTGGCTGGGTATTTGAACCTGGGTCACCTGAGTTAAAAGCGAAAGATTCTGATCAATACGTTGCCAGCAAGACAAATTGTATTATTTTTATGTAAATTTTAGAACTCAATAAATTTATTTATTTTAATAATCCTAATTAATAAAAGAATTTAAAAATCTCTAATACAAATTAGTTTTAATTCGTATAAACATATTTGCACATAATATGTATGTAATTGAGTAAAAAAGTACGGCAAGCTTTTTTCCCGCTCCTTTGAAAGCTAATAAACAGAGTTATACAATTAATTGTACCTATTTTTTTGCTACTTATACCTTAGTCTAACAACATAAGTAATAATGCGAATATAGTGAGTTTTTCTTGGAAATTCATTAAATACAAAGTGAAAAAATTTCATAACCTTGTAAATCACAGACTACAACTGCCGTGTATTACTATATTAAATCATATTGATTAATGTTGCAATAAATATCGATTAAAATTTAGTTTTTCTTGTTTTTGCTAATTTATTACTTTGTCAGAAACTAGATTTATTCAGTGTCAGATCAAATTTTATTAATTACGTAAAAATTTACTTTATGTTTTTAGGATTAAATATACGCACGATTTTAAATAAAAATAATTACATCGTTAGAACAAGAACTGTTTTTTTTCAAGAATACAGATGGTTTTGTTTGAATTTAAATTGGTTAAAAACCGATATACTAGGAGGTTTATTATTTCTTATAAATGGACTACGTCTACCCATATAACATTTTTTGCCGGCGTTGTACATTTAATTTACTGGCATTGCCAACACTCTTTAATGGCAAGGCATTGGCAAAAAGGTATCAAAAAGATGCGAAAGTGGGCAATTGGCCGTTATTAGGCCACGTGTTGCAGATAAAGTGATGGCATCCGTCATTAATAAATTATTGGCAAAAAATGCGTTTAAGACACAGAACTGAAAGAACAGAGGTATGTGGTTTAAGATGATGGCATCCATCATTAATAAGTTATTGGCAAAAAGATAACAAAAGACACGAAAGTGGGCAAATGCAGATACTCCCAAGCAGCAAGCTGACGTCTTATTGACGAAAATTGTCGCATATACTTTTTTAAAAGGCTAAAATGATGCGATATTTTATTTGAAAATTAAAATAGCAAAAAACTCCTTACTGCATGCAATTTCCTTGCAATGCAAAGTACCATCTCTCGGAACACTGTCCAACTTGGAGATGCAGATTTTTACACTAGCCGAAGATATTTCTTTCAAAGCTAAGTGAGATCACCTACCGCAGACCGCTCTCGAATTATTTTTGTCTAATGGGTACGTTTTAGACGATAAAAAAGCGGAGATATTGCAGAAACGTAGTAGTTTATTGTCCATTACACCATCTATCAGTATGTCAAAAAACTATTAAATATATATAATATTTTTATTAACACGTCTTTAAAACTTTTAATAAGGTTTTAAACAAAATGTTTACAGCTCCTAACAGTCTACTTGAATATCTTGCCTTCTCGACTAGCCATCACCAATTAATCACACAACACACACTTATTAGGTAATGAATACATTTAATTATGTCTATTAAAAAACTCGTTTCTTTAAAAGAAACTTAAAAGCTAGAAAACCACGTAGAAAATAAATGCACAAAGCGGTCACCTTCGGTTGAAATTAACGTAGCTAATTTTACCATCATTTTATTTTTATTCGCTCCAAAATACATAATAAACATTTTGTTTAACCTAATTTTTATTTGCATGATTTTTAACAATAAAATGTTAGGCCATTTCCTTTAAATTATGTAAAAAAACATAAAATAATGTTGTTTAGCTGCCATTATAAATAAAACAGATAAAAAAATTGCTTTAATGTTAGTTAAATACCAATGTTAATAATATGGTTTAAAAAGTATGAATATGCGTTGAAGGTTTGCCTTCAAAAATCCAATATTTATTTGCCTGCAACAAAAACGCGTGCTTTATTTAATCAGGATTGGTATGCCGCCATTTTTGTATGCTTGCCAGCAATTCGCCTGCATGTAAAATTTATTGGCAAATAAGTGTTTATTATTTAGGGTTGACTTTTTAATGCGTATAAGATCTTGGCATAATATTGCCACCAATTGCCAATGCTTTACCATCAATGCCAATATGAAAATGTACATTGCCGGCAAATAGTGTTTGCTGGGTATATACTGTGAGGATATTAAAAATCCCCCCTTGTCTTTGAAATGAAACAGAATATCGAGATCGCGTAAAATTTGAGTAAAAGAGTGTCACTTAACCACTTTTTGGCAGGGGAGGTCATGTAGCACCTCGTTTTAAGGGCCCTTTGATTCTCTACTCAACGCTTCTTTGTTTTTTAATATATTGGTCCAGCCGCCCCAGATGTAGAACCGTTTGAAATTTGGCTTGAATAGTTTAAAAACAATGCGGTTTTAATGGAATTGGCTTGTAAGTCTGAAACGGCTGGGCCGATTTTAAAAAACAATGTGGCGTTGAGTAGAGAATTAAAGGGCCTTGAAAACAGGATGCTACCTGACCCCCTTTTCATTAAAAAAAAGTTGCTAGTGCCCCCTTGACACTCGGCCACGTGACAAGAAATATTTTCATGCCAAAATGTAGTTAAAGTCTCAGCCTTTTACACAAATTTTACCCGATCTCGATATCTTGTTCCATTCAAAAAATAAAGGGGGAAAGGACTTTTAATATACTCACTGTATATTTAAAATGCAAGACCATAATCTTCAGCTATTTGTTAAAGACTTCTACTGCACCGATTTATATGTTCTTTTCTTTTTAAATAATTCTCTGGTTACTAAGACGTTTTAACTATTTTTTTTAATGTTTGAATTGCTTTTTTATAAGAACCAGTTACATGATATGCATATTTGGATGGGTTGTCAACACTGATCTCGATGGATTGCCAATGTTATAACCTGCGCGAAACAAAAGTTACATTTCATGGGCGAAAAAACCGGTTTGTGCGCAAGCCAGTTGAGGGTAAAGCACCTGGCGCCAAACAAACTATCCGCATTATCGGAAAGCATTTGTCGACGGCGTCCTGGTTTTCTGTTCGAAGTATGGTAGCTAATGACCGTCACGGTCAGACCGCGGACGAAGGGTACGGGGTGCCGGTGTTTGTTTTTGCCACGGCTTTTAAGTGCGCATGTTTGTCCACCCATTTATTTGTTTACTGCGCGAGGTCGTAAAAATCCGAAAAATACTTCTTGCCACTGCGGATCTAAATGTAGGGGTATCTATGGTTGTCAACCATCAAAGAAGCAACATGTATTGTGAGTTGCGTATTCTACATGTCGCTAGATTATAAGCGCTTTCGGTTCGGTAATCTACGTTGGTTGGTCAAATGCACTTATCTTTTATAAAAAAAAATGTTTCTTGTTTTTCATGCAATTGTTTTTATTAAGATTTTCAAATTTTCTAGGCGAAAATACATTGATTGGTTATCTTGACTTTCTTAAAAAATGCGAGGAAAGTCAGAAAATATGTCGCTGATCCTCTTAAAAATACCCTGTACAATAAGCTGAAATTGCCAAAATGCATTAACTAAACAAAAAAACACTAAAAATCTAAACCTAGTTTTTTCCATAATTATATTAAACCCTTTAATTTCTCTCAGAAATTTTATTTTTAAAAGATTTTTATGTTGTCATTAAACATTGTGTCAAATTAATTTAATACAGGGGTGTTCATTTAAAAACTTTCCACTCAAGTTATCTTCGAAACGAAACAGATTTGAGAAAATCGTCGAAACACATCAAGATATTTATTGAAGGGGAACGTTTTTACAAAAAATTGGACGGTGCCCCTTTAACCCCTTAACCACCAGGGCCACCATCCCAAAATTCTTAAATTAGAAGGCGGGTTGAGTGAGACATCATTTTAAAGCTCCTGACGAGTACTTTATAACCCTAGAATATGAAGTTAATATCTTCACCTATTACAAAATGGCGGTACTTTAAAAATTACCTAAATACCTGATTTGAATGGCCATATTTCCGAAACTAATAAAGTTAGATGTACCTAATGACTAATGAGACTGGTAGTAATATACAGGGTAGAAGAAAAAGTACATATTTTTTTATTTAAGAACCCTGTATATTATTTTACCATTAAAAAGATCTTTAAATGAGCTTAAGAAAATACCACATTAAGTACATCTAACTTTATTAGTTTCGGAAATATGACCATCCAAATCAGGTATTTAGGTAATTTTAAAGTACCGCCATTTTGTAATAGGTGAAGATATTGATTTCATATTCTAGGGTTATAAAGTACTTGTCAGGAGCTTTAGAAACCTTTTGTAAAAACGTTCCCTCTCAATAAATATCTTGACGTGTTTCGGCGATTTTCTCAAATCTGTCTCGTTTCGAAGATAACTTGAGTGGAAAGTTTTCAAATGAACATCCTGTATATACTTAATGGTTTTTTCTTGGTTAATTTGTAATACCTTTTTTTTAAATAATTTGCTGTAAAATTGGTAAAATTTGTGACGGATAATTAATATTCTATATTGCATGAAAACTTTACTTCCTTCCTAACTCTGAAATTCCAGAATACAAATAAATTTTAAAAGTTATATATGTATTTATAAAAAGATTGCTGTTTTTTAACTTCATGGCAAAAATGCGATTTTTGGTAATACAGAACAAATCAATTTAAGGTCTAACTTTATTTTTTTGCCCATATTTTTAAAATATGTAATGTAAATCAAAAATTATGTTATATTTCTTAAATATATTTTCTAAAGCTTGCGCTAATTTGTTTAAAAGTTTATATGTATATCATACCATGAAAAAATATTTTTAAATACGTTTAAATTTTCTTGTTTCTGATTTATTTTAATGAAATATAAAAAAATGTTGCTTAATGAACATATTTCGCCGAAATAAATAACAAGAACTAACCAGAACGAGCGGCTAGTTCGAATTAACCATAGACAGCCTTTCTCCTCATTTAAAAATGTTTTTTTAACGTGTCTGTCTTAAGTCAAATTACATTTAATAATATTGGTTACTGTGTTTAGACTAGCGAAGAAATTTACTAATTAACAATATTTTGATACGTATCTAACTCATATTACAAAGTGTTCAACATAGCTTGATATCTTAATTTGGAAGCTGTCATATATTTTCTTTGGGCTTCCGAAACAAAATAAATTAATGATATTTCTATACATTGTTGGCAACCAGCTTCTGTATTAAAATTTAAATGAGTGTCATAAAATAAGGGATAAAATACATATCGTTTTTTATAACTGGCTTTTTGAATTTCTTAAATTGCTTTAACCCGGATGTTTAATCCGTATATTCTATTCTTAAACCCATAAAAATATCTTAAGTACAAGAGCCCGTGAGCGGCAGACCTTGTTATTTTGTAAAACCCTAAAGTTTGTCAGCGCATGCTTTTAACATAGGTAGATGTGATAGGAGGCTATGAAGTTTGATTCATAGTGGCTTTGACAGGTACCAGGTACTAAAAGTTAATAAATTAAAATATAACTTTTGTCATTTAGTAAAAGCTAAATTTTGTAGTATGTTACTTGAAGACCTATTGGAAGATATTTCCTTAGTTACCAGACAGTTTTGATTTTCAACCCCTTGGCGCACAAACATTTTTGGGTGGCTTGATGGTCCAAGGAAATCAATATTTCTGTTATTTAACAAGATATAACAAAAGCCTTATAAAAGATTTGTCGAGTTTTCAAATAGGTATGTCTTATAAATATTTTTATGTATACTAATCTCCTAAAACTATGTTGTTGCTAGAACATTAGTGTTTTAAAAAATGTTTTCTGGAATACTCTGTATACATCAAAATATTTGTAGGACATGCCTATTCATAAACCCTACAACTCTTATGTAAGACTTTTGTCAGGACTTGTTAAATAACAGAAATATTGAACCTTATCGGACCATGGGGTATCAGAAAAATATTGTGCCAAGGTGTTGAAACTGTCAAAACTGCCTGCCGATTGGAAAAATATCTTTTAATAGGTACCATAGAGTAAGGAAATTATAAGAGTTATCATGGAATAGCCGATTTAAAAACAGGTCATGCGAAAACTCCCAATATAATTTTATTCGTTTCTCGTTGAAATACCGCCAGTTAGTCATTTCCAGTAAGCTTACGTGTCTCCCCACCGCTGATGTTACACGAGGCGAGAGCTTGGACCGATGCATTTAAAGTGTAAACTGACAAAATGACAAGCCTGCCGCCAGCCTGCCGCAAAAAGCGGTACGAAAATTTTAGCATGCCATGGTTTCTTCTTAACCGTAGGTATGTTACTTTATGTAGGTACCCAAGTAACATATACATAAAATTTAGCTTTTGCAAAATAATGAAAGTTATGTTTCAAATAATTAACCTTTGGTATCTGGTACCTGCCAAAGCCATTATGAGTCCAACTTCATAGTCCCCCAACGGTTCTACCTATGTTGGGAACATGCGCTGACAAACTTTTAGCTTTTACAAAATGACTAAGTGTTTGCCGCTTACAGGCTCTTAATCTACTTGATTAATTTTTTATGAGGAGAAATATTTTGTATGGGTTTCGGATAAGATAATTAAGATACGTAAGATATTTTAATATTTAAATTACTGTAATTACAAAAAAATCTTTTCGTGAAAAATTAGTTCTAAATAACAAAAACGTTTTCAAAGTTAAGTCATTACTTATAACAGTTTAAAAACTTTATTTTATTTTTTCTAATTTTTGTTACACCCCACAAAAGCTATTTAATTAACCTTTCCGGAACCGCGCTATAAAAATTACGCTTCAGGCCGTTTGGAGTAACTGAGATACCCCATTAAAATACTTAAGAAATTTATGTAAATTGTAAATTTTTTCTTTGGAAAGTTATACAATAAAGCACAAGTACCCAAAATAATTTGGTTTTGTTATTCGAAAAATGTACCTTTTTTCATTTTTACCTATAATAACACAGCCCCACAAAATAAAAGTTGGTGGTCCGAAAGACTAGACCATGATGTTTTTTGAGTCGCTAAAGCATAAAGGTACCACGTTTGTGGTCAATTTTCACCAAATTTTGATGATTTGACCTTGAAATGACCTTGATTATGACCTGATAGGGTTAAACTGACTTCGGATTCGGATTCAGCGACCCCAAAAACATAAACTTACCACGTTTGTGGTCTATTTTCGATAAATTTTGATGATTTGACCTTGAAATAACCTTGACCATGACCTAATGGGGTCAAACCGACACCTGATTCGCATTTAGCGAACCCAAAAACATAAAAATACCATGGTCTAGTCTTTCGGACTACCAACTTTTATTTTTTGTGGGGCTGTGTTATATTTCGCAGTTATTCATAATTTTTACAGTCTTTACAGTCACAAATTTTTACTTCCTTCTCGACGTATGTTGAAAATTAGTTTCTTGCATGTACTACATAAGATTTTAGTCTTTTCTAACCCGTGGTCTTTCAGAAAACTGCATCTTCGTTATGAATAATGTTGAGTCTCTCTAGCAGGGGTTTTTGGAATTGTGGCATTGCTGTGAGAAAGAAATAAATCTATCGCAGTTGTTACAGTTTTGTAAAATTAATTTTTTTCTGTATTCGGTTAAGAATCTTTAGAAGTGCAAGTTCTTCTGCCAAGTTTTGTAAAAATCCTTCGCCTATTTCGGTCATTATTTTTTCAATCGGGAAATTTTTTAGTGAATATTATAAAGGCATTCAGTATAATATTTACGGCTCGCCATTTTCTCCGAATTATGCATACATACATATATGTATGTAGGTACGTACCGCAAAGAAAAGTAAATACCAACAGTAATCAAGAAAAACAATATTTTTTACTGACTTGGCTGCCTGACGACAGAACTGTGCGCGTAGAATTTCAATACATTGCAGGCCGTGCGGAGTAACTCAGGTACCCCAAGTAATTAATTTTAATTTTTGTGAAAATCTAAAGTTATATCTAATAATTTTTATTATTAAAAATATTATTTGATTATACATATATATCTTCTAAGATTACCTGAAGGGAGGCAAAAATAAAAATTTATTGTAAAGTTTAAGAGGAAAACCGCATCTGGGGTACCTACATTACCCCGCACGGTCCCGAAAAGGTTAAAAAAATAATAAAAAGGTAAATTTTTTACTATAGAATTTCATATTATCAATACAAAATGACCATGTCGACAAATGGTTTTTATTTTTTTATGCGACAACCTTGCATCAAATGGAAAAAGTTATGAAATCAAATTTGTTCCAAACACAATGGAAATTTTAAAAATTATTTTTATTTTAAGAAAGTACAGTGGCGTACCCCTTTTACCATTAAAAAATATTTAAGTTAATCCTCTTATGGACAACACTGGTAAAAATTATTTTTTTGTATACACAAAATGTCTTTTGGTACATAGGAGGCGTCCCCAATTTTTTTAAAAATATCTAATTGATATAAAAGTTATTATAAAAAAACATGTTTTTTTTTAAGTTTTTAATAACCCTGTAGTTTAAAAACTAAGACGTTTGGGACATATGTTCATATAAAGATTTTTTTCTTATTTTCTTTGTAGAGTCAGCCCTTTAAGTTTGTCGGATAAAGTGTGGAACACCCTCTAGAGTGTATTTTAAGAGAAAATTTTTAAAAATTAATATTTTAAATAAGAAAATGTTTTTAAAAACTCAAATAAAGGATACAAAACTGATTTCAAATGCAAGAGAGTAATAATCCGTAAATTACTATTCATCAGTTTTCTTTTAAATGTATTTTTACCAATTTACCAACATCCATATTAGTAAGTGGACTATGAATTTATAATTAAGAAATTATATTCACTCCATTCGAACTAATTGCTTTTTAAAAATCTTATATCAATGCATATATGAGCTTAATGATATATAATTTGATTCAAACTTCTTTGATCATATAGAAGACTCAAAACATTATTAAAATCTTTTATATTTTATACTAGTTTTTATATGGTGAATGTCACAACTGTAGAAAGTGTAATAAATTATTCTTATTTAACACCACCAGATTTAGCTGGTTTTGTTAAGAGGACAAGAAATTGTAATAAAATTAATAGGTCTCGTCTTTCGGCAACAAATTTGCCAAAAGATATTACATCAGTGGCTGTTCGTGATTTTTAATTGAAAGGGAAGGTGTATAAAATATTATAGGCGAACGGTTTTTGAATATTTTAAGTCTGTTAGTTATTTTGTGGACCTTTAAAAATTGCGAACCATTGAACCAAAATTAAAGTAGCATTGGACTTGTGAGCCATAGACATTGTTATGTTATAATCTTGTACAGGATATGTATGTAGGTATTTGAAAGTGGGGACCTTTTTTTTGCTATCTTCCTCGACACAAGGGGCTCGCGGATACGAATACGACTTGGCCTACGCCTATTTCTGCCTATGCTAAGCCACTGCTTTTATGTCTCTTTTTTTTATCTTATTTAGTTTAGAAAATTCACTTAATTGCATATTTTTTACAATAAAAAAGGCTTTATCCATCTATTTCTTTGTTTTATGGCTCTGATACTAAGTCAATTCACCAGTTCTCCTGTTCTGGTCATATAAGCTATTGCTTATAAGCTTTTCCGGCTTTGTCCGTGAAAAATCTGGATAATCGAGCTCGAAACTTCCAGACTTTCCTAGCATATGAATAAGAAACACTTTAAACAATCAACAACAGCGATGAACTTCTAAACATGCATAAATTGTGGCTGTCAAGCCAAGGGCTGCTACTGGTATCGCGCATAACCGTCACTTTCACCACTGACGCTTTTCCGCAAGGCATGCGCACCTCCTCGACCATACGAAGACACCATGTGTTCAACACCAAAACGTAAAAATCTCAGGCTTTAGGAATCTTCACTCACAGCAACGCTCGTACGACACCTTCAGCCGCCTACCCGAGAAGTCTATGTAGACTTTTACGTAAACGTGAACCGCACTACTCGAAGACCGCGGAAAGAGTGGATAAAAAGCTTTGGGAAAGTTTTTTCCCTAAAAATAGGGTTATATAATTTTTGTTCGCAGTTGTTTATGCTGCATCCAGACTTGGAACAATTCGCCGCGCCGAATAGCACGCCACAAAGCCCCCGCCGTTTGGCGGTTTCATCTATCTACGTATACACGGTAATTATTATCGGTGGTTTTTACCTATTTTATCGGTAGATGCCGCCGTCTGGTGGTTTTGTTTATAAAAACTATTAAAAACCACCAAATAATAGTTAAAGGTAACCTAACTTTTATTATGTTTTATTGTTAATCAACAAACAAAAATAAAACTGGGAGACACGTTTGACACCTACGAAGATTTTCTCTAAGCTCTTTAAAAGTTTTAAAAAATGATCATCTTTTGGGAAGAGAAAAGCAAGGAGTATTTCAGCCGCAAGAAAAAAACTGATCTTTTCTTATTTATTATTTTTATTTTTTATTGTTCATAATTTAATTTTTAGACGAGTAAATTTTGACTCTTTAAGAATTTAAAGTTACCTATATTGCTGAATTTTATGCTAACGATGACGTCCTGATAAGTTATTTCTTTGCGTTTCCTGCCTGACAATATTTTTTAAAGTATTTTTTCATGTTGTAAAATATTGGATCTATATGACGAACTGGTTTTGTAATGTATCTTTTTAATTATAAGCCCTTGATAAACTGACAATCCAGTCACGAAACGTTAGGATAAATACAATAGTGGTTTTATTTACCCATCTCCATCCCGCTATATACTACTCTAATTTGTTTTTCAAAGAGTGCTATAAACTAAACTTTTTTCCAAATGGTGCTATTAAGTAAAGTACAATATAAAATAATAAAAAAACAAAAAACTTAACGCCTACGGCTCAGCAAAATAAATAATTATTAAGGTTAGATTACCTTCAACTATTTTTTGGCGGTTTTAAATATATTTTATAAGCAAAACCGCCGGCTAGCGGCATCCAGTGCCGGTTATAACAAATTATTCCACATTTTTGGCGGTTTCCATATAGGTCAATAAAAAAAAACCACCGGACGGCGGTTTTTCCTAAAAAATTAAGCAAAACCGTAGGCGGTCGTTTAGCCAGTGCCAAATTATATAATTAAAAAAATAAATGGTAGGTTATATTCTCGTTCTTCCTCCTTTTCTATAAAGATAATATTTCAATATAATATAGATATTATTTGCATTTATATCAATTTTCTAATGGGCAAATTTAATTGTTCATAAATTATTTTGACCTAAATCCGTTTACTTAAAAAAATCAAAATCTAATGTAAACAGTTTCTTTATTATTTCCCATAACCCAACGATCGTGTTGCATCTGAACCCACTTCGAAAATTAGCATAAGCAATTCTTCCTTGTTAAAAAACCGGTGAAATATTGCTATTGTCTAAATTTATTAGTTTTTGCATAAGAAAACAATAATTGGCTAAGATTTATACGTTATTTATACTGTTACGTAGTTTATCCCAAATGTTGCTGATCTAACTTCTTGTTGCAACAAAGATAAAAACTTTAAAAAGCCTTTGGAAAAGCTAAAAATAAAAATTAAACAAAACTTAGAAAAAATAAGTCGGTTAATATATAACAGTGATGGATGTTACAAGAGGATAAATGAAACAAACATTTTCGAATTTTAAAACGATATTTTGGAAAAACTGGTTAAATGGTGCAAAACTAATAAATTTTACTACACTTAACCATATACCGGGTGACAACGAAATTACTATCCAGCAATTTATTTTCTTCCAGTGCAACCGTATACTTTTCAAATTTAGGGACGTTATATTGTATCACCGGATGACAATTTAGGACATTAATGGAATATTCTATATATTTTTAAGATTTGAATTCTTCAGGTCATTCCTGATATAAAATCTTTAATATTTCCATAACCCAACTCTTTTGGTTTTGGAAGAAATGGTGTTTGAAATTTGCCCAACGACAGCACAAAATTAAGTTTTATGGAAAAAGAAATGTACATCACAAAAACTGAAAATGCCTAAAATAGTTCTTTTTAGAAGACTCTACCTTTAGATACCATTATAATACTACTTCCTGCTTTAACCGGAAGTGTTGTGAAATTTGAATTTCTAAGTATGATAACCCTGGATATTTTAATAAAACACCCTATATATGTTTTAAGATTTAAATTCTTTAAGCTATTCCTGATATAAAACCTATAATAACCTATCTTTTTTAGTTTTAAAGAAAACGGCGTTTAAAAAGGTTCCGACGATACAATATTCATGAAACTTTTTGTTGTAAGGTCGTTCGGACCTTTTCAAACGCTTGTTTTCTCAAAACTAAAGAAGATAGGTTATGGATGTATTTTGGGTTTTATATCACGAGTAGCTTAAAGAATTTAAATCTTAAAAATATATAGGTTGTTCCATTAAAACCACCAGGGCTATCATCTTTGGAAATTCCAATTTCTAAGCATTTCCAGTTAAACAGGAAGTGTATTATAATGATCTCTAAGGATAGAGTCATTAAAAAAAAATTTAAGCATTTTAATTTTGTGATGTTCATTTGTTTTCCCATAAAAGTGCATATTGTGCTGGAGTTTGGACATTTTCAAACTCCAATTTCTCCGAAACAAAAGAATTAGGTTATGGAAATATTAAAGATTTCATATTAAAAATGACCTGTAGAATTTAAATCCTAAAAAATATACAGAGTGTTCTATTTAAAATATCAAAGTTTATATTACTTCCAGTTAAACCGAAAGTAATACACAGATGAAATTATATTTAAAATTGGCATCCGGTGATACAATATGATGTCCTTAAATTTAAAAACTGTACGGTTGCACTAAAGAAAATAAATTGCTGGATAGATTTCGTTGTCACCTCGTATAGGGCGAGTTATAACTAAAAATATAAAAAATGCCCAAGAGTTTATGGGTAAAAATTAAACATTGTATATTAATTTTAAGTCAAAGCGTTAGGTTAAAAAAAAAATATTTTTTATATAACGCATTACAACTTAAAAGTGAATTTTTTAAAATCTGCTTTCTTAGCCCAAGTATTTTAAAAAGCGTTAATGCAAAATGTAAAAAATTAACACTAAATACTTTTTTTAACTTTAAGTTTTTAAGTTTAAATTTTGACATAAAATTTAATTCTTTACAACCTTTACTCATACAATTTTGTCCTATTTTTAAAAATAAAAGTACTTTACTCTTGGTGAATTTCATATTTTTAGTTATAAATCATCCTGTATATTACCGATCTGTGTAAAATTTTGTATTTATTAGTTTTGGATCATGCAACCAGTTTTTATAACATACTGTTTTAAAATTCAAAAATTTTTGGTATATTTGTCCTTTTGTAACACCTATTCTGGAACACACTGTATATTAGGTATTAAAAGTTTTCTTTTATTTAGTTAATATTTAATCAACATTATTTTTTTGTTTAACTTTATTTATAATTTTTAACTTCTTGATAAGTTTTTTTGTAAATAGCTTTAAACATTGTTTATTAAATGTTTATTTTTGCCTGTTTGGTTTATTATTGGTATAATTTAATATACATTACATTAAAACATACAAACATACATTAGAAAACACTACTAATACCTTTTTCTTTTACGTAAGTTATTCGTGCAGAGAGGCTATGCTTCCTCTAGCAGATATATGATCTTTAACTACTTATCTTTTGCAACTCTAAATACTGACAAGGCTTAACTGTTGATTAGTTACGTGCCTTAGAATTTGAAAATTTCTTTCAATTTTTCCAGGATCTGACCATCAGATCATGACTTGGTTTCAATGAGACCATCGCAGAAGTGCACTATTTCGAATAAAAAGAAATGTTTTGAATTGGTCGACAATTGACAGAAGCTATCGATAAACAGACATAAAAACAAAGACACTCGAACATATAACCTTCTTTTTTCTATAAAATCGAAAGTGATAGATATATATGGAATTACAGCCAGAGGCGCCATCAAATTACAATTTTGTAAACCTCTTAGATGGTTTAATTACATAGTTAGAATGCATTTTAGTTGTAAGGGTTTATTATATAACATCTTTTTGGACCCATCCTGTGTGACAATTCTATATTTTTTTAGAAAACTATAGAAACCTGTGCACTATTTCTATAAACACTTTTTTACAATTGCAATAGTACCGTCAATACGAATTTTAAAAGGAAACAATTATTTAAAAACTCTGTATATGTTTTTTATATTATTATACATATAAACCTTTCTTTTAAATCACTTTATTTATTTAAAAAAAAAACAAATTTAAAATGAAAACTTTTTTAAACATTCTGTGCTATGTTTTTTATTTTGATATATTGACACATGACCTCTTCTCTGTGAGATCAGATCTCACTCTACCTTACACGCATCCGCGTCTGCAATCCGTCGAGTAATAATACGAATTTTGAAATGTAAACTA
The DNA here is from genome assembly GCA_014170235.1 of Listronotus bonariensis. Taxonomy (NCBI): domain Eukaryota; kingdom Metazoa; phylum Arthropoda; class Insecta; order Coleoptera; family Curculionidae; genus Listronotus; species Listronotus bonariensis. Next base: position 23,454 of record JACEGR010000330.1, on the reverse strand, counting down.
TTTTTTTTTAAACACTTTGTGTATGTTTTTTGTTAATTATTATGACATTATTATAACCTCTTCTTGTAAATCATTATATCTATCTAGAAAAAAAACGCATCAAAATCCGTTGAGAATAGTAACGTCAATGTCGAATTTTAAATGTAAACTATAAAGTTTTGAAATATCTCTGTATATGTTCTTTTGGCTATTATTACACATATAAACCTTCCTCTGAATCCAGTCTACCCATAAACACACATCTTTTGACATGAAAATATTTTTGCCACGTGGCCTTAGTGTCAAGGGGCACTAACAACTTTTTTTTCAATTGGAAATAAGAATCGTGTAGCACCTCGTTTTAAAGGGCCTTATTTTCTTTACTCAACACCATTTTGTTTTTTAAAATCGCCTCAGCCGTTCCAGACTTACAAGCCAATTCCCTTAAACCGCATTGTTTTTACACTATTTAAGCCAAATTTCAAACGGTTATAAGTCTCGAACGGCTGGACTGATTTTCAAAAACAAAGTGGCTTTAAGTAGAAAATAAAAGGGTTTTTAAAACAAGATTCTACATGACCCCTTTTCATTTGATAAAAAAATTGCTAGTAACCCCTTGGCACTCGGCCCCGTGACCAAAATTATTTTATACCAAAAAGTAGTTTAAGTGACACCCTTTTACCTTAATTTTACCCGATCTTAATATCTTGTCCTATTTAAAAGATAAGTGGGGGCTTTTATTATCCTCATTGTATGTTAGTTAAAAATGCAATTACAAGATTTGTACTAGACCATAGCCATCTTTCAAACTAAGAATAAGAAGATAGGATTTTTTTGTTATGCGACTCCTAAAATTTTTTTGTCATTTAGTAATTTGGTGTTTCTTTTTAATTTGTTTTGAATTAAAAACAAATTTACCGCACCACATACTCAAATTCTGAGAAAACATAATACCTTGTTTTTTTTTCTTGGTTAAAGAACATGGTAATCAAATAAAATTAAGCCAACCATATTTATGTTCGACACTTTCAAGTGTCCTCTGTTTATTTTCGTGTTTATTAACAATATTTCCTTTAAAAAAAATATTTACACTCATTTGGCTTGACGTAAACTTTCTTGCAATAAAAATAAAGCATTCTTACACAAAATAATACGGACGTTTATAATCAGCATAAGAAAGAGTTATAGGACCACTGGAGGTGTGGAATTTTGTTGATTTTCCTTGAATAAATAAACTTTAATTTGGCCGTAATAATAATCAACATGTCACAATACGATTTTCGAAAAACATCTTATAAATTTAATACTTTTGCCATGCCCTTTAAATAATTAAGTGGGTAACCTGGAAATTATTTTTGCAATACAATATTTTTTTGCTGCTTTTTAAAAGCTTTCTTATTTTTATGACGAAATACAACGAAAATGATTTAAGCTAACTTTTTGTGCTGGAAAACTACAAGGTTTATTAGAATATCAAAGCAAAATGGATTGTTTTAACTTTATTTCTTCTTTACACATAACACATATCTTAAAATATATTACGTTTAAAGTTGGGATTATTTTAAATCAAAGTTTAGGCGAAAAAAATATATAAAAAAATCTGATTGAGATCGTACTGTGATTTTTTAAAATTATTATATAAAAAAAGAAACCTAAGTTTCACCTCAAAAAATCCATTGGTTTTAAAAAACTAAAATCAGATAAATTTTTTTACTCTGCATTTTTTTTTATGCAAGAATTTTAGATCTGCTAAATAATAAATGGAAAAAATTTATACAAAATTTATGATTAAACCACACATACTCCAAAATTTTATAAAATTTTCAAAAAAGTAGAGGAGTTGCTTAAGCAAGTAATGTTGTCTCTAAAAAAGGGAGGGGGCTGAGCAAAAGACTACAACTTGTAACCCAAAGAAAATAAATAAAAAAAAACATTTATTTGCAAATGCCAAAATAAACATTTTCTTTACCAAAGTGAGAATCGCTCTAAGCAACTCTTTTTGAAATATATACTTTAAATTTATTTAGTGCAACTAAAAAGTATGTGGTTTCTCTGTATACCAATAATTAGCGGACACCCTGTATACAGGGTCATCCAAATTAATAGAAAATAGTATAAATAAGCAAACTAGTAGCATTTTTCATGCTCTTAAAGAACGAATATTAGAAAAAATAATTGAGTCAGGAATTATATAGAAAAATGATCTTTTTTTAATGGAACACCCTTTATATTTTATCACCATTTAAAAGATATTTTAAAATTCCTTAAGAAAAGTTTACATGTGATATATCTGATTTTCTATAGTTTGAAAAATATGTTCATCCTCAGAAATTTGAAAGTAAACTGGCATTTTTTAAAATAAAACACACTATATATGCGTTACCACAAAATTGACATTTTAAAAAGCTTTAGAAAAATACCACATTTAATATGACTATCTTTAATAGTTTTCGAGATATAGCCATTGAAATCCAAAAATTAAATATCCATTATATCACAGCTCTAAAAGCATGTAGTAGTGTTTAGTGGGAGAAATAAATAAAGAAAAACATCTTTTTTTTAGATTTGGATGTCTATATTTTTAAAATTATAAAAGATATTTAAAATACCTTTTTAATGATGGTCACGGGGTGTTTTATATAAAAAAATTAAATTAACATCAAACTCCTGAGGATCGCCATACTTCCGAAATTATGAAAAATTGGATTTATAACATGGAGCCTTTTCATAAAGAATTTTTAAAGATATTTTCAATGGTAAAAAAATACAGGGTGTTTTATTAAAAAAAAAAAGAATATTTTGCTGTATATCTCAAAAATCCTATTGTCAATGGTTCTTTTTATCTTTAGACTTAAAGAGCGTGAAAAATGGTACTAGTTTGTTAATTCAAACTATTTCGTATTTCGAGTATCAACGAAGTTAGAAATAACGGACACTTAATTTGGATAATCCTTTATAAACAAACAAAAACGCACTAAAAAATCTTTCGAAATAGTCTTAAAATTATTAAAATTATTATAGTTATAGTTCAAAGCATCTACGTGCATTTTATTTACAATTGATGTTACAAAAGACCGATAGGCAGTTATAAAGTGTTTTACGGTTCGCGATACACGATATAATTATCTAAAATAATCGTTTCACGTGAATCTGGTAAAGCGTTATATTTGTGTAAACCTACATTTTAAAATTCTCACATAGGTATATTGCAAAAAAAACTGATTGAGTTTAACTTATCCTTAGATTCAATGCCTCGACCTAATGAACTGCCAAATTAAGGTCTATTCATACACATCAGTCACGTCTCATTGCCGCGTCAATTCCGTCTTCGTCTGAAGTCAGAATGCTTGATGCATATTATTGACGTCTATGACACAAATATCGGTCAGTCGAGAGTCAGTCGTGATAGAAGTTCCTATTATTATTTTTTTTAATTAGTAATATATGTGCGCCAACTAATTTTTACAACAATTAATAATATTTTCTTATCTATTACAAGTTTTTTTAGAAAAGCTACCAAAATCTTTAACGAAAAATATCGAACGACCTTCTCTTGGATGCTCAGTCAAAACTGAAAAATATCGTTGTCAACGATTTTACACCGTGACGGAACGGACACATAAACAAGACTGACATGACGGTCCAAAACGTGATGTGTCTCACATGTGTGAATGGGTCAATCTTTAAAAAATATAACGATATTTTTTCCACTAAGACTGACAGAAAAATACGGATCAGGACTGATACGTGACTGATGTGTATGAATAGACCTTAATAACAAAGTTAGCAAAAGCGGAAGTTAATTTGGATCACCCTGTATTAACAAACAAAAAACGCACTTAACAAACAAAAACGCACTTAACAAACAAAAACGCACTTAAAAAAATTATAACAATTATCCTAGTTCAAAGCATCTACGTGCATATTATTTTCAATTGATGTTACCGAAGACCGAGAAGCAGTTATACAGTGTTTTACGGTTCGCGATAAACGATATAATTATTTAAAATGATCGTTGCACGTAAATCTGGTAAAGCGGTATGTTTGTGTGAACCTACATTTTAAAATTCTGGCATAAGTACTATATTGCAAAAAAACTGGTTGAGTTAAACTTATCCCCAGATCCTATGCCTCGACTTACCGAACTGCCAAATTAAGGTCTATTCATACACATCAGTCACGACTCGGTGCCGTGTCAGTTCCGTCTTCGTCTGGAGTCAACAGCCAGTCGTGCTAGAAGTACGTTTTTACAATATTTTGGAAGATGGTCTGTTTTACGAACGAAGAACTAGCTATAGTTCCCATAGCTGTCTAATGTGTTTATCTAATTGTTATATTCATTAGGTATTATGGACTTTCCAACCGACAACCGATAGCGGTATTCTAGCGGTTTTCTTAAAACAGATGCGGTATTTTTAGCGGTTTTTCTAAAAGAGAGGCGGTATTCTTAGCGGTTTTCTTAAAACAGAGGTGTTATTCTTAGCGGTTTTCTTAAAACAGAGGCGGTATTCTTAGCGGTTTTTCTAAACCAATAGCGGTATTCTTAGAGGTTTTAAACTGATAGCAGTTTTTTAAAAGAGAGTCGGTATTCTTAGCGGTTTTTCTTAACTGATAGCGGTATTCTTAGCGGTTTTCTTAAAACAGAGGCAGTATTCTTAGCGGTTTCTTTTTCAATCTTAGTCCAAATGTACTTCGGATGTGATAAATAATCATATAGTACGGAATAATGTTTCACCAGTGATCAGCAAAAAAGTTATCTATTTTTATTACCAAATTATTTTAAAAAATTAGCAATATATGTGCGCTAATAACTAATTTTTACAAAAATTAATAATATTTTCTTACTTATTACAAACTTTTTAGAAAAACTAGTAATTTTATCAAAATTCTTAACGATAAAATCGATACTGCCGTTTACTATGTCGTACTAATTCCATAAGTTTCTTGTCATCAATGCTGCTGAATGAAAATTCTATACAAGATATTCTGTTAGATGCTCAGTCAAAACTAAAATATATCGTTGTCATCGAATTTACGGTCCAAGACGTGACTGGGTCTGACATGTGTGAACGCGTCAATGTTAAAACAATATAAGAATATTTTTTTACTAAGACTGATAGAACTTGACAGATCGGGACTGAGACGTGACTGAAATGTATAAATAGACCCTAATAACGAAGTAAGCAATGACGGACACTTAATTTGGACAACCCTGTATTAACAAACAAAAAACGCACTTAAAAATCTTTCAAAATAGTCGTAAAATTATCAAAATTATAATAATTATCCTAGTTCAAAGCATCTACGTGCATATTATTTTCAATTGATGTTACCAAAGACCGAGAGGCAGTTACACAGTGTTTTACGGTTCGCGATAAACGATATAATTATCTAAAATTATCGTTGCACGTGAATCTGGTAAAGCGTAATATTTGAAATTTATGGAAAATCTGTGCGGTCTTGTGCAATAAGAAAACGTATTTAGCGAATATATGGTTACGTAAACGTAAATAGCCACAGTATTTCCATTTAAAAATTTTATGGCATACGATATTAAACCCCTTATTACGATGTGATGCAAATAGTTGTTGGGCTAACCAATAAACAAAAATACACTTTGGTGGTCAATCTAGAAAGCGTTTAAAAATTAGAGATTGATTTTTTAGAAAAATTTTCGAGCATATTTTTAGCAAGCTTGAAACATAACTGGGCGGTTTTGCGATGTTCTTCTTATAGCGACGGAAGTACATTCGTAACATTACTTAGTCTTCTCCTAATGAGAAATAGCTATTTACGTTACTAGACCGGAAAATGGTATTTTACAGGTCGACGAAAAACATTTACAGGGCGAGCCGTAGGCGAGTCCTGTAGTTTTGAGGAGACCCGTAAAAATTATTTCCGGTCGAGTATCGTACATAATTTTTTTTTAATTGACCGGAAAATAAAACTGTGTAAATTTTTAGTGTTATATTTAAACGACAATAAGGCAAGGCTGCTTCAATTATTTCATCTGGATTTTCCATGTCTGACTCCATTTTGGCAAAATAATGCTTTCTTTACTTTACAATATCTTGAACTGTCAAATAGTAACAATTGAACTCTGACAATTTTTGTCATGGCTAACAGGATTTTTTGATATCAGGGACCGGAAAGTAAATGAGAGACCGGAAAGTAAACTAGGGACCGGAAAGTAAATTAGTCCTGTAAAATAGCATTTTTCGCTTAAAAAATTGAGTGGAAAATTCAATTTTCCGGTCAATTAAAAAAAATATATACTATACGTATTAAAAGTCGTCCCCTTTCTTTATCTTTTGAATGGGACCAGTTATCGAGACCGGGTAAAATATGAGTAAAAGGGTGTCACCCAAACTACTTTTTGGCATAATCAGATGTGGGCGTAAAAGTACTTTACGCCAGAGGTGCAAACAATATTTTTTGTACCACTGAAATTAATATACAAGCATTCTCTGTAGTTAGAAAAAAACTCCTATCTTGTAATGTTTCTAATTGTAATCAGTATACTTTTAACATATGTTTAATTAAATAAATTAGTGTTTTACTAAAAAACAATGGGGCATTATTTAATTTTATTATTGTTTTATAAATTCAGAAAAGCAGACGTTTTAAATTTTATTTTTTGCTCTAGGGTGAAAAGTGCTATTTTATGCCCTCATTTATAAATGCGGGCTTTTTTGATACTTTTTGCTCTAGGGCGCAAAAGTGCAATTTCACGCTCTCATATGGGGGCGTAAAATTGAATTTTACGCCCCCATTAGAAAAATTCTCGGGCACATTTTTTTTCTTGGCTCTGGTCCCTTCTGGTCCAATTCGCCAGCTCTTCCCCTTCCGGACTATGCTTTCCAGAGATTCGTCTATAGAAAATCTGGATAGTCAAGCTTCCAGAAATTCCAAAACATATTAATCGATGCGTTGCATAAATTGACAGCTGTCAAGCCAAAACTGCTACTCGTATCACGTATAACCAGTCGCTGTTGAAACTGACGCTTCAAGCAGAGGGCGCCACCGTCCCCGGCTACGAAATCACGTGCACACCATTAAACTTTGAATACATCAGACTATAGGAGTCTTCGCTCACAGCACTTAGCTCCAGAACAAGGATGCGTAACGTCCGTACAGCACCTCCAACGCCACACCAGGAAAAGCTATGTAGCCTTCTACGCAACGTCCGCACTGTCCGGAGGTCGAACAAAAAGTCCGAGCATGTTCTTAGCAAGTTCAAAACATATCTGGGCGGTTTTGCGATGTTCTTATAGCGAGGAAAGTACATTCAGATTTAAGCTGTCTGTAATGGTTATTAAGGCAATCTGCTTTTTTTAATAAAATTATGGGAACGCCATTATCCAGATTTAAAAGCAATATTCCAGGGGTTGGATTTAGAATATATACAAACTGTATAAATTAGAAGGGTAAAAATACTTTTTCGCTCGAAAGAGTAATTCAAGCTTTTGAAGCTGCTGTGGCTATAGATATAATGTTATTAATGTCAGTTAAGGTCATTCTTAAATGTGACGCCCACAAGATTAAATAAGTCTTTGCTCCGCAGAACTTAGCCGCTCATTAGTAAAATATAAGTATTTGATGACTTTTTTCTTGACATGGAACATGATTGTGTTTTGGATGCATTAAGTTGGACAATATTTTGGGCGCCCAATCTAATATAAGAGTACGTTCCTGTGAAAGAAATATATGCATAGCCCTGCGTTTGCTATTTAAGTCAGGCTAAGAGATTAGTTTGGGAACTTAAAAACTGAAGTAATGGGTACTATCGTCAGCAAAGCTATAAATGGAATTGGTTGTAGAAGAGAGAAGGTCGTTGATGTAAAGAGCCGCCAGTACTACCCTGACGCACCCCAGCATTAATTTGGTGAAAACTTGAAGAGTGACCATCCATAATCGATCATAAAGAAAACTAAAGAGCCATGAACAGAGTTTTGTCATGCCAAACCTGGTCAAAAGCTTTGAATATATCAGGATCAACGATCTGGGATTCACCTAGAAACTCAAGAGACCTATTCCAGTTGTGTGATACGAAGAAAAGAAGATCTGCCGTAGATCTCTTGTGACAAAATCCATATTGCTTGTCGTGCAAATTTTGTGTTTTTCTAAATACATAAATATTTGCAAATCACTGAATTTCTTTATTACTTTACTTTATTGTTTCTATGCAAATTACATAACACCACCTCTAAGAACCATCTACACCTCTTCAACTGAGCCACTGACCCATTTCCGGCACCAAGGACGCTCAAGGTTGTCTAGATTTTTAATCGCATTTCTCGTTGAATTAATTAAATTAATACAACAATTTACAGGTTTTTTTCCTTTCCTTTGTTTTTGCAAATTGCATATAACAGTTCGTAAAGTGAGAAAACAGGTTGTTTAACTAAGCGGTCTCCTTGAATTAGTATTATTTTTAGCAGGTTTTTGTGTGAATTTTGAATTGAAATAAGTTTATTTATAATTTCGTTATCATTAAAAAAAAATGTTTTTTTAGGTTATGAGGATATGATTTTTACTTTATTCGCATACTTAGTTTCCCGCATTTTGAAAGTTTTTGGAAAAACCTAAAATGACACATTCATGACATGATTTGAACATGAAAATTTAATTCAATTTTTTTAAACTAAATTTTAACTTGACAACGGTGGCAGACTTGCCACCGAAACGTCGTTTTTAATTAGAATTGTTTGGCTTCGTTTGGGTGGTTTTTCTTTATTTTGTTTTAGGCGACCGGCCAGTTCATAGGGGTCAATAGGGCTAAACAGGGTCAGCTCGCTATATCCTGGGACCAGGACCGAAGCGGTCCTATTCTTTCTAGATAAACTTTTGGCGTGTACCCAACAAAAAGACCATTAAATAAATGAATCCGCCCAACCAATATAGAGCATATCTTCAATTTAATTGATATGATTAAAGACTTGGGTATCAAAATTCTTAAAAATTTTAAATCATACCATAAAACAAGGATATTTGGTCTGAACACTTGGTTTCTGTGTATTCGGTACAGCCACTTTGATAAGTTCCTTTGAGGCAGGCGAGACGCGTCAGTGGAAAGGGCGTGAATAACATGAAAAGCAGGAGTTCTTCTCTTAACTGTCTAAAAACGAAGGTAACATTTTTATATGAGGCCTTAAGAACAAATAAAAAAATAGCTTTAACACCTATAAACCATAAAACCCATTAGTAAGGACCAAAGTGGACTAAGCGAACTACTACCATTTTATATTAATTATTAGTTCACAGTGGCTTCGATAAAATAGGTTTTATGGTAATAAATGAAAAAGCCTACTGAAAATAAGGCTCATAATTTAATTTATGTGATGGCTCGCTCTGATTGTAACCCGTCATATTATTGCGCCAGTATGTTATTATTGGATGGGCTTCTTGTTGGGTACACGCCTGGAAAGAATGGGACCGCTTCGGTCCTGGTCCCTGGGTATACAAGCTGACCCTGTTCAGCCGTATTGACCCCTATGAACTAGCCGGTCGCCTAAAACAAAATAAAAGAAAAACCCCCAAAAACCTAAAAAATTCTAATTAAAAACGACGTTTCGGTGGCAAGTCTGTCACCGTTGTCAAGTTAAAAATAAAGTTAAAAAATAAAAATAAAAAAATTAACCAATATTTAAATTAAAAATTATTGAAATTTTAGATTATTTTAGTATCGCAAACTGAAAATAGTTTGACATATGTGTCCTGAGTGACATAAGTAACTGGTATATTTATTATTTGTAAGACAAAAAAGGTTATGAGCAAGTTGATTTTTAGTTTTCCTAAAGATACTTCAGTATCGAGCAAAAGCAACCAAGTGTTATTTAAATTACCTGAAATTGATTCTACACAATTATCTTTATTTAATAATATATACGCACTTTCTTTGACTTTGCGTTTTTCAGAGCAAGTTTCCTTTGCTAAAATACTTGAAGCATCCCAGTTTATTCAATGATTGTTATCAAATAAAGATAATTGTGTAGCATCAATTTCAGTTAATTTAAATAACCCTTGGCTGCCTTTGCTCGATACTGAAGTATCTTCAGGAAAACCAAAAATCAACCAACTCATAACCTTTTTGTCTTACAAATAATAAATACACCAGTTACTTATGTCACTCATGACACATATGTAATAGCTATTTACGTTACTAGACTGGAAAATGGTATTTTACGGGTCGACGAAAAACATTTACAGGGGCGAGCCGTAGGCGAGTCCTGTAGTTTTGAGGAGACCCGTAAAAATTATTTCCGGTCGAGTATCGTACATAATTTTTTTTTAATTGACCGGAAAAAAACTGTGTAAATTTTTAGTGTTATATTTAAACGACAATAAGGACGCTGCTTCAATTATTTCATCTGGATTTTCCATGTCTGACTCCATTTTGGCAAAATGATGCTTTCTTTATTTTACAATATCTTGAACTGTCAAATAGTAACAATTGAACTGACAATTTTTGTCATGGCTAACAGGATTTTTTGATATCAGGGACCGGAAAGTAAATGAGAGACCGGAAAGTAAACTAGGGACCGGAAAGTAAATTAGTCCTGTAAAAAGCATTTTCCGCTTAAAAATTGAGTGGAAAATTCAATTTTCCGGTCAATTAAAAAACTATTTTCTGGTTGCGATACTAGAATATAATCTAAAATTTTAATCATTTTTAATTTAAATATTAATTAACTTTTCATTTTTATTTTTTACCTTTATTTTTAAATTAAAAGGGTGACAGACTTGCTACCAACACGTCGTATTTATTTAGAATTTTTGGGGTTTTTTCTTTGATTTGTTTCAGGCGACCGGATAGTTCATAGGGACCAATAGGGCTGAACAGGGTCAGCTCGTATACCCCGGGACCAAGACCGAAGCGGTCCCATTCTTTCCAGGCGTGTACCCAACAAGAATACCATCCAATAAATGAATCCGACTAACCAATATAGAGCATATCTCCAATTTAAGTATGTTATTTCATTTGTTTTATACATTACTACTTAGTTTCTCAAGCAAGTCTATATGCCTGCTTTTATATAATGTTATAGGACCTCCAATTTATTATTTAGTAAGTATTCTGAAAATCTTAGGGACGTCTATAAATCACGTAAGGCATTTTTTTTTGTTTGTTTTTTTTTACATCTCTTCCTGACCCCCAATCTCACAACACACAAAAAGGGTAGTTTTGGTTCTTACCGGATAACACATTTTTACTAGGAAAAGCTGGCCAAACCTTGTACTTTCTTTCTTATTTCTAGCGGAACAAATAATGGTCCCTCCTCCTTCCTCCCCACAATAAGATTCAACTAAACACCCTTTCCCCACCTCAAAATGCTTCACGTAATTTATGAACGCGCCCATTTTCAATTGAATACCTTAAAGAGTCGTTTAGCCTTGTTGGGCGTCTTCTTAAAACCTTTAAAATAATGTTTTGTAAAAACCTTGAATCTTGATTTTCAATCAACTCAAAAATATTTAACAATTTTTTTTTATGTTTAAATGACAGATGTAGGCTGAACCTCATAAATTTAGATGTCTAAAACCTAATAAATGTATAATACATTGTAATTTGCTTTTACTAATTATTAAATAATTCTAAGGTTTTTAATTGTAAGCAATAATTTATTAAGGAATGTGATTAATAACGAGGATATCCTGAAGATCGTTATGGTGAAATAAAGATCTTACCGTTCTAATTACCTTCTAGAATCCATTTTAATTCGATTTCCGAAACCTCAATGAGTAACCAGTTATAATATACTGGGTGTTTGTCAAAAGTAACTTGCTCCTATACATATTTTTTTTTGTTTCTAAAAACTGAAAAGAAATGACAGGTATTATTCTACATTATTATTACAGGGTGGTACAAATTCGAAGGACACCATTAGGACCTCGGAAACGATAGGAGATATGCATATTTTATTGCTTAAACAATATTTTGTTTTAAAATTTGCAGTCGTTCCGAAATTATCCGAGAGAACCGAAATTTTGCGAAAAGGACTTTCTTTTTAATTTATTTAAAAAAAATAAAGCTAATGTCATATCATTGCCACTTTTTCCGTTCAATAAAATGATGTCAATAAATTTAGAATCTGACGTTTCGTTTTTAAGCCGCCATCATAAACTATGTTTTTTTTTTAATTAGGCAAACTTTTTTGTTTTTAAACCTAATAAATTTGTATTTTTATTCTAAATACAACATACAACATACACACTTAACATGCGACATTTCGAACCGAAAACCATCTTTTACTATTTCGCTACTAAAATTTAGGACTTTTCGTAGCGAGTTCCTAAAATGTTCATTTAAAGGTAAGTATGTATCCATTCTTTTAATATTACTTAACATTATTTTTTTATTTATTTTTTTACAAGAATTAATGTAATTTACATGCATTTACTTTACCGCATTAAAATAAACATTTAAGTTTTATAAAACACCCCTATTAACTTTATCGTAGTCTGTCATTAATGCATACTTATCTGCAAACGAAAATTTTCCTAAATGTTTGGTATAAAATCCTAATTTTAAATGACAAAATAGTGCATGGTGGTTTTTCTGTTCAAAACGTCGAATATATGTAAACTGTGATATATCGTTAGATTAAAAATTAAAGTAAAGTACGGGTTTATTAAGTTCAAATCATATTATTTTACCTATTTAAAAAAAATAGAAAGGTGATAAAGGCGACTCAAAGACGAAATGTCAAATCATAAATTTAATGACATCAATTTATGAAATGGAAAAATGGCAATAATAAGGTGACATTTGTTTTATAGTTATTTATTAGATAAGTGAGTTATATTACATATAAGTCACGCAAGAAAAGTTTAACTTAAGGTAATTTTCTTAAGTGACTTATATGTAATAACTCACGTGTCTAATACAAAATTTTATCCAACACTTTCGTATAAATCGTTTTTAATATCGAAAATAATTTGAAAACGTCATCCATTATTTGTTACTTGTCATTGTCAACACCAGCAACAAAATTTTGTATTTTTTGGAAAGCAAGCTTGTTTGGTTGTAATGCATTTTGTTGGTAACTACGGGTTCTATATTCACCAGTGAGCTAAAGGGTACTTTAGCTCACTAGTGACTTATAGTACACTTTAATATCCTCAAAATCTGATCAATTATGTAGATATTATATGTAAGTGTTGGATAAAAACATTTTTTCCACTAGCGTGTAGAAAGCAGCATTTTTTCGCACGCAATTTAGTTTAGCATTAGTGCGGGAAAGTAAACCCTGCAAATTTCCCATTTAAACAGGTACTTAAAATGTTTTTAATTTTAAAGTTTGACTTAGCTGTAAAATCAACGAAATATTCACTAAAAATAAATATTGTTTTAAAAATTCTGGTATATATTAAATTTGCTTGTCAGATTTTTAGTTTTGACAGGTGCCGGTGTCCAAAATATAAAAGATCAAAGTCATTAAAAGTCATCAATAATTAAAAGTGTCTTTAGTAAAAACGTTTTCCATGGAGTCTTCTGACGAGGAATTACCTGAATCCATTCTAAAAGCAGCCGAAATAGCAAATTTAGATTTGTTGCCATCCAAGTCGAAGCACAGGCACGAAAAAGAATATACAGCATTTACAAGCTGGTGTGGCGAGAAAAAAATCAAAAGTATGAGAGGAGAAGTTTTTATGGCATATTTCGTGAAACTTGCTAAAACATGTAAACCCAATACCTTATGGTTAAGGTATTCCATGTGAAAAAGTGTCATTAGGATCGAAAATCACATGGATTTAAGCAAATATTTCAAACTTACATCATTTTTGAAGAAGCAAAATGTGAGATTTAGACCCAAGAAGGCCAAAATTTTCTCGAAATATGAAATAGCAAAATTTATTATTTATATTATTATTTATTATCAAATGATATCTATCTAGCGATAAAGGTAGCTGCAATTTTCGGACTAGCTGGTGCGTGTCGTCGAGAAGAATTGATGAAAATAAGCATTGATAATATTGACGATAAGGGGAATCTTTTAATTGTAAATATTCCAGACTCCAAAAACCATTCTAGCCGAAGTTTTGTCATTTCCGAGGAAATTAAAAATGAAAAATATCTAGCTTTGTATAGAAAGTATTTCAGTTTACGAAAGCCCAAAACACCACACAGAAGATTTTTTGTTAATTACAAAAAAATTAGCTTGTACTGTCCAGTGCATGGGAATAAATTCTTTTGGCAAGATGCCCTCTAAAATAGCTGCCTATTTACGTCTTCCAAACCCAGAACTTTACACGGGACATAGCTTTCGCCGTTCCTTAGCTACAATGTTAGCTAATTCTGGTGAAGGCATATCGAATATTAAAAGACTTGGAGGTTGGAAGTCATCATCTGTTGCAGAAGGCTACCTAGAAAGCTCTACAAGTATCGAGACGGACTTATCAAACAAAATATTATCCCAAAATTCATCTCACCTTTGAACACAGCAAAACGCACTCAAGGCCCATCGTACCGTGTTTTAGCAAGCAACAATGTGTCTCTATAGCTGTAACGACGACCGGTTCAATTGTACCCCAACTCCGCAACTTACCCACAAAACTTGCGATTGATTGCAAAATGCTACTAACTGTTTTAACTTGTTTTACGAATAATGATAATAATAATAAGCAGTAATGGTAAAAATAAATATTATCAAATGGTGGTTTAGTTTAACTTTTTCACACAGTCGTAGAAAAAAATAGCGTTCCTTAAACGTGTCGAAAGTGTCTTTTCCGCACTTGACTGCTTCACCGACTTCCTCTACGCGTCGTTCGGTCAACAGCAGTCGCGTGCGGAAAAGTGGCACTTTCAGCACTAGTTAGGAAATATACTATTTTCAAATAAACTGAGAAAAAATAAAAGTGGTTTCGCAACAATTTCGGTTTTTCTTCCTTAAAATTTTAAATAGCTGCATTTTTTAAAAATTTTAAAATAAAATATTGATAGGCGGTATTTCTACAGTTCCCGGGATCCCTATGGTGACCCTCAAATTTTTAACAGCCTATATACTGGGTGTTTTTATCTTTCTCTATAACTTTGTTATCTCCTCTTGCTTAAGACACTCACGTACTATTAGTACTTACGCTTTTAGCCTTCGTGGATTGTCCAAAGATAAAAAAAAATAATATCCAATAAAAATAGATCCTATTTATCTTAAAAATTCTAATAAAATTATTTCTATTATGAAATCTATAGTATGAATAAGAAAGCAAATCCATTAAATAAAAAAAGCAAGTCACTGAACATGATTTTTTTAATTACTCAAGATACTTGCCATAACCCACGTATTTTTATAAATACACACAAATAAACCGATTCCCATTTCAAATGTATACCACATGTTCTCCGGAAATACTTGCGGTTACTAATAATAATTACAAAATATAATGCACTCTCATATTAAACAGTTTTAGCACTGCTCTCAGTGTGATTATTGATGTAATCTTTTTGTAGCATTTTATTTTATTGTATCTATACAGGAACAGCTAAATAACAGAGCACATAGGCAATGTGGAGGAAAGGAGACAATCTACGTAAATATCTGCATGTAAACATTTTTGATTGAATTAGTCACATACATCCTTTGTTGTTGCTTTCCTTGCCGATATCCCAATACTTATTTGCCTTATTAGTATAATAGGTTTTTGTATACAGGGAATGAGAAATAGCGGAATGGTAATATAATTACAGGTATCATCTATATATTTAATACTATTATCATCATTATAAAGATCTTTAAAAAAAGAGCCTAAAAAATTTGTTTGGAACTAAAGGAAAATTTAAAACCATATTTTTATTTTAGAAAAATGCAGTGGCGTACCATTTCTTTCTTTAAAAATGTTTACCTTAAGCCCTCATGGAAAACACTGATGATAAATAATTAAATAATTTCTGAATTTGTTTAAAAGAAATTACAAAAAATAACTTTTTTTTAAATGTTCAACACCTTGTAGTTCAAAAACTTAAACGATTAGGACATATGTTCATTTTAAGTGTTTTTTTTCTCACTTTTTATTGTAGAATTACCCCTTAAATAAGTTACTGAACACCTTGTAAAATAAATCTATGCAGGTTGCAGTGGTAGAGGATATATAGTAAATTCATGAAACAGGCACTTGGAGCGAGCAATTCTAATTTTGCTCTGCACCAGTTCACTTAAAATTTGAACGAGCTCGGTGCCAGTTTACTTTTTGCAAGAGCAAGAGCGAACCGAGAAAATGCGCATTGTCACCGAGCTCGTTCAGTTCCCTCTGCGGCACCGCCAATAACAACGGTTCCAAAAAGCTCGAATTCCCAGAGTGTAATACCAGGACCGTGAATACGAAAACTCATCTCTTAAAATGCGGGCAAATTCATTGAACACGCACATTTAGTGCTCGACAAAAGAACTTTTCTGCGTGAATATGAAAATTTGCACTGCACTGCCAGAGTTCGAGCTTAGTGCGCCAACTGGGGCAACTACGTGAATTCACTAATAGAATCCATATTTAATCTAATCTAATCTAATTTAATCTCATTTTAAAAAATCCTGTATTAATCAACGGTATAATATACCGGGTGATGCATCGCCGGGCGGGACATAGGAAATCCCATGTAACTTTAGAAGGGGGTCAATTATTGGCTCCCCTAATTATCTTAGAGAAAAATTCTATCAAAGTTTATTGAAGAGCATGCAAATCTACGTCCATGGTAAAAACTTCAGATTTTTCTGGTTTAACCCGTTTGCTAGTTAGATGCTAATATATTTTTAAAAATTGTTATATTATTATCGCCTCATATTTACGAACTACAATAAAAATACCAATTAGCGTGACATAACGTTGTCATTTTGAAATTTAGTGCTCTATTATTCAATCAAAAATTCGTACAGTGAAAAAAATACAAACGAATTAAGCTAAGATAAACTAAATCAGAGTAACAAATTTCAAGAACTTATGACATTTATTATATTAAATGCTTCAATAAATTATTAATATTATTACAATAATTAATATGTTGAAAATAAATTTAAGATTTAAGAAAATTTACAAATATTCCTCCGTTGACTGCTAGACAATAACCCAGAGAAAGAAGTCATTTGGCGAAATATCAGGAGACCTGGCTGGCCAATTTATGGTGTGATGTAGGCCAATAACATATCCATTAAAAGCATTGTGTAAATATTCTCGAACAGTTAGGGTATTGTGAGCCGGACAGCCATCCATTTGGTACCAAATTTCCTGATTTTCCCTGGATACATAGGTACATCATTTAAAGCGGGTAAAATTAGTTCTTTGAGTAGTTCCAAATAAAATTCTGCATTCAAATTTTGATTAAGAAAAACGGTCCAATAATATGTTGTCCGAAAATCCCCGGCCAAACATTTATTTTCTGTGGATATTGCGTCCTCGTTTCAACAAATTTGTGTTGGTTTTCTTTGCGCCAGTATCGGTAATTTTGATGATTGGGTTCATTGTTTAACGTAAATGTGCACTCATCATTAAAACAAATATTTCTTAAAATTCCCTGTCCATGTTTGTCCTTTCCATTATGTCAAAACAAAGTTCCTGCCGTCGTATTTCATCCCCATCCCTTAGCTCTTGATGTCTTTCATTTGTACGAAATGTATTTATGCCTCTTCAAAATCCGGAGCAGTGGTAATTGATCTTTTCCTATGATATCCTGAAGTTTCCTTGTACTCAGCTTCCCTTCATTTTTTTCCTCGTGCAATAAAGTCTCTATCATCTCTTACATTTTCTTCTCTGTGATACTCCCTAGCTTCACATCTGCAGTTATTTATCACTGTGCCTTTGGTCTCAAATTTTTTAATAGTCCTATCGACTGTTGATTTTCCGGGTATCGGTCTATTCGGATACTGAGCAGCGAACATGTCTGACACCTTTGGTAACTATTTTCTTGATAGTACCATTTAATCATCAATACTTTTTCTTTAATAGTATAACTTATGGTTAATCTTTTCGCTCTACGATTTTTTAATAATAATAAAGCACTAAATTTCAAAATGATGAACGTTATGTCACGCTAAATGGTATTTTTATTGTTGTTCATAAATATGAGGCGATAATAATGTAACAATTTTTAAAAATATATTAGCATCTAACTAGCAAACGGGTTAACCGAAAAATCTTAGGTTTTTACCATGGACGTAGACTTGCATGCTCTTCAATAAACCTAAATTAAATTTTTCTCTAAAATAATTAGGGGAGCCAATAAGTGACCCCATTTAAAATTACATGGGATTTCCTATGTCCCGCCCGGCGAGGCTTCACCCGGTATATTAAAACGTACTCTATGCAAAAACTATAAAGCACAAGAAAACCTGCCCGATAAATAAATTCAAGATATAAATAATGCGGCTGTCATAGGTGAAACCGAAATCAATAAGTGGACTTTCTTGTTCCATCAAGTCTTTTTGCATCATTTGTTCGTGACAAAATTTAAGTGATCCAGTTAAATCACTTTCTGATCGTTATAGGGTTATTGTATTCGGAGAAGTGTCATAATTAGTGATAATAATTCTTTTCAAATTAAAATTATTAAAGTGATTGTCTCAAAGGATTAATAAATCTTAAAACTGGAAAAAAGTCGTCCATTTTTTCTCAAAGAGACCTCTTATATAATAAATAAAAGTTATCTAAAATAAATCTTGTTTTTAAAAAGTGCGGCTTGCTTTTTGATATTTATAAACTATATTTATTTGCCATATTTTCAAAAATGTCATTTATCTTATCAGGTTTATCAAAAGAATATTATATAACAGGGTTTTTCATTGCGCCGGGTCATTTATTATTTTTGTTTTTGGTTAGATTTAAGGTAAATAAATGAAAATAATTTTTGCAACCTGTATTCTAAGTAGAGACCACTGTGTCAAACACCAGCCTTACAGCTGGGTTATTATACAGGGTATCCCACCGGGAACGACTGCGATAGATTTTTAGAAAAATATTTTGACAGTTCTAGCACTTTCGGTTATACTGGAAGTTAATGTCAAATTCCATATTATATATATATATATATATATATATATATATATATATATATATATATATATAGTATTGGTTCTGCGTTAAATTCTAAACATAATTTATGTTTAATGTCTATCCTTAGTTTAACCGTTTATGACTTATTTTAAATTTTATGTCCAAAAATGACGTCTGCAGGCCATTACATAAACAGAATTTTTTTTCTAAACAAAAGCCTGTGATACGAATTAGGGTTAGATTCCTTGTAGAAAAGACCCTCTTTAGTAGACTTTGTAAATAATTTGATGATTCGTTAATACAGGGTGGTTAAAAAAGGGTATTTATAAGGTATGTTAATGATTCTTTTATTTTATGGTCAACCAATGACAAGGAACTGCAAGGTATACGAACGAGAGATAACAAACATAACTAGAAATTTAAAAAAATTGAAACAAATAATAATAAATACAGGAAACAATAGACAAATATAAAAACAAGACACAAAAAGACAAACAAACCATCAATATAGATTCGCAGAATTGCCAACAAAGTAAAACATCAAAAAAGCATTTAAATTCCTAAGCACCTTGAGGAGTATTTCAACACAGACGACACCGGACCTCAAATTTTTAAATAAAAACTGCATCTACCAGAGTTTCTGTGAATGTGATAAAGTAAACGTAGAGATCGGCAGTTGCCGAACACGCTTGGTCAAAGCAACCCCACATACAGTGGTCGGTGGTCAAAATTATTAAGAAAGAAGATCACTAAAAACAACAAGAATGTATTTAGCAAGTCAGTTATGAACAATTCTAGCATATAAGTTGTAGTTTCTTACGAGTAGTTTTACTTATCAACGGTTGGAGATATATACCATCCTAAAGGTCGTCGTATAATAACGAGCTAATAAAGGTAATTAAAGTCCAAAGTTTTATTTTTATTGAAACCATAACATTGTCTACCAAATTTAAAGAAATAGATGTAAATTCATTGTTATCTAAACAAAATTTTATTTGGCTTTTCTCTAGAATAAAATTAAAAGTTTATTTAACATTTTAAGAAAATTAAAACTTTTATACATTATGAAGAACTATTCTGCTCTTACATAATATAATAAAAGTTATTATTACTTTAAAAGAAACAAAATAATGAAATATTTAATATTAAGTTACTTACAATACAAAAGTTTCAATATATAAACAAAGATTCATTAGCACTCGGTTGAAATTATTTTAATCCAATAAAATAAAATCTTAACACGACGCCAGACAAAAACTGGTCCAATGGTTGCGTTTACAAAATGTGGCAAATAGTTTACCAAAAATGTGGTAAACAGTTTACCTAAAAACTTACTGATAAACTTGTTAGAAAACTGAAAAAAAAATAAAAAAATTTCTGATGGACACTTTAGAGTTTGACATTACTTTTTAAAAATTAACTGGTAAAAGATACACCTTTTAGGTATCTTAACCAGATTTTACCACATTTTTGAGACGCAATCATGGGCCCAGTTCCCGTCTGGCGTCTTGTTAAGATTTTATTTTATTGGATTAAAATATTTTCAACCGAGTGCTAATGAACCTTTGTTTATAGATTGAAACCTTTGTATATCGTTTCAACGGTCTATCGATAGTAATATATTATCGACACTCCAATATCCACTATTTTGATTTTCCTATTAAAGACCTTGGAGGGTAGAAGGAAGAAGAACCATCTTGTATGAAGGACAAGTTGAAAAGGTGTCCATTAGAAGGGCCCAAATTAATCTATCTTTTTATTTTGTGCCTATCTTTCCTTTTTTATTTTGTATTTTGCTCTAATAATTGTTTTCTTTTTATGCTCATTGGTTAAAATCTTTCCACTTGCTAGGTTCTGTGGCGCCACCTTAATTTGGCCCCTTCCAATAGATACTCTTAAATGCATTGAGATAATACTCCTTCTTTCTACCCTCCATATGAAAGCCATTAAACGACATATTTCAGTTTACGCAGTTATTGATACGGACTTGAACCCCTTACTGTATAAGTAACATATGCCCATTTTTTAGATTTTGACAAAGTCAACCACAATTTTCACCACCAGTCATTAAACACAAACTTTTATCAGAACGTAACCGCACGCACGAATCCAAACGCACACCCCGTTTTGATTAAAATTTTTCGTCTGCGGTTTCAGTCTAAGCCGTTTATTCCGACTCACGCTAACAGGTTCCTCATTTACCTGCCAATCAATCAACTTTAATGGCTTTATGGAAAGCCGGTGCCGCTCGTTGCACACAATCGGGCTAATTAATGATTTATACTGCGCGTTCATTATGGCATTAGATGGGTATTAAAATTGCAAGGAGGCGAGTGTAACGTCAACAACCTTTTGCATATATGCAAGTTGTCAATCAAATTTGTTGTATACAGGGTGATTCAAAAAACATATGCCATCGCTTAAGGGGAGATTACTTAGCCAAAAATAAGACAAAAATATCATATAAACATGGGTCCGCAAATACTTGGTTTCCAAGATACAGGGCGTTTAATTTTTATAATTTTTCTTTCTTTTTGAATATTTTTAAAACTACGCCAGCGATTTGGCTTACATTTGGGACATAAGGTACATTTATTAGTAGGCATATTTTGACTATAAGGAATTTGTTATATTTTTACCAGGGGCGTACTTGTGGGGTAGACACATATTTTTTTTAATTTAAACATGTACGCCACTGATTTTAATAAATTTTGATAGCGCAATTAAATACTTTACTAAATGCCTAACAAAACTTGTCTCGTAGCATTTTTCGAATTTCGTTTGGTTTTCGGGATATTTGCGATTTTAATACGGGCTGCAGCTACTGATCTCCATCTACGTTAAGTAATTAAAATCATCAAAGAATGCTTTAATTTAAAAAAGAAAAAACTAACCTGCAATTTAACTTCAAAAGTGGCTAAATGAGATGCTGAAAATGTCCTCCTTCTTGCTTCGTTGCATGCTCTTAGTCTTCGTCCTAAAGATTTGCGTACTTTTGCGCAAATAGTACGATTTTGTCTTATTTTTTAAATGCCCCTCTATCCTTTGTAACAATTTCTGCCTCGTATTCACAACTCTTTTGTTAACAATTTCTTTAACATGTCCCCAGAGATAAAAATCTAAGGGATTTATGTCTGGTGATCTCGGTGGCCATGCGACTGGTCCTCCACGACCAATCCAGCGAGGACCATACGCTTCATTTAAAAATCTTCTTACTTCAGCCGCAAAATGTGGTGGTGCTCCGTCATGTTGGAACCATAATCTGTTATTGTTTCTTAGATAAAGTGGCAAAATATCGGGCAATTCGTTTATTAAGAAATTGAGGTAAGACGCTCCATTTAATTTATTTGGAAGAACTACAGGTCCGATAATTTCATTTCCAACAATTCCAGCCCAAATATTAAAAGAAAATTGAAGTTGGAAATTTGTTGTCTGCAAAGCGTGAGGGTTTTCTTCCGCCCATGTATGATTATTATGAAAGTTTATAATGCCTCTTCGTGTGAAAGATGCCTCGTCAGTAAAAAGTACATATTTAGAAAAACGCCGGTCATTTTGCAGCTGATTGAGAAACCATTGGCAAAATACTTGTCTAGGGCCATAATCCCTGGGTAAAAATTCTTGTACCCTTGTAAAATGATATGGTTTTAGTTGTTGTTCTTGCAAAACTCGCATTACCGAAGCTTGAGAAATATTTCCTAGCTCATTGGAAATTATTCGGGTACTGATATTAGGATCACGTTCTACCGAATTTAGTACTGCTTCTTCAGATTGAACTGTACGACGAAATCTTGAACGCCCGGAATTTGCTTTTACAGGTTTAAGAGAGCCAGTTTCTCTTAAACGCCTTACGATGTACTCTAAAATGATTTTACTAGAGGCTTTTCGTAGCGGGTATCACTCAGTCTGACGGCTTCTCTTGAATTTTGTCTGGTTTCACCATAAATTAACAACATATCTGTTAACTCTGACGAACTATAATTAATAAAAAGCATTTATAATGAGTTAGAAAAAAATTATGATAAAAACAATAGTGGTAATACAATAGCCAATTTGTCAAATTTAAAGCAATTTTTTTTTTATTTCAAAGCTTCTTTGATGTTTTATAGCTTAACGTAGGTGGCGGTCAGTAGCTGCAGCCCGTATTAAAATCGCAAATATCCTGAAAACCAAACGAAATTCGAAAAAATGCTAAGTGACAAGTTTTGTTAATCATTTAGTAAAGTATTTAATTGCGCTATCAAAATTTATTTAAATCAGTGGCGTATATGTTTTAATTAAAAAAATGTCCCAAATGTAAGCCAAATCGCTGAGCGTAGTTTTAAAAATATTCAAAAAAGAAAGAAAAATTATAAAAAATTAAACGCCCTGTATCTTGGAAACCAAGTATTTGCGGACCCATGTTCATATGACATTTTTGTCTTATTTTTAGCTAAGGAATCTCCCCTTAAGCGATGGCATATGTTTTTGAATCACCCTGGTATAAGAGCCTGGATTAGC